>OZ024917.1:70038993-70278993 GCA_964017125.1 Flabesymbios commensalis
GGTTTAAAGGGTTAATCAAATAACGTAACTTAACGGGGGAACTGTTGACGCCCCTTTTTCTGGTAAGTAGCTGATCTATCTCCCGTCTACCCCCCCCCCCCTCCCTCCGTCCTTCGCACTCCAGAGACGGACCCCAGGCAGCACAGCACGTGACAACGCCTCAGAGTAAGACATCCAACTATTTGCGCTCCGAATTAGTTATTGTATATACACATGCCCTGCTCTCTTAGGTCTCCCAAATATAGTTAGAAAGATCGCGTCCTCCACATGTTTAACCCTTACAGCGCGGGGATAGACTTTAGTCGTCAGAATCTGACGTCTGTAGACGTCAGATTCTGACGACTAAAGTCGATCCCAACACTGTAGGAGTACAAATATTTCTAATGGCCGTACACCCATAACATAGGTATTCAAATGAATCGGAAAGAGCTAACTAAGACATTTATCATGGTTTCAAATTAAAAAAACCCCTTTGGCATCCAAGGTTTTCATAAAAAAATTCAGCGCTTTAAGGGTTAGGGTTCGAGCGCAACCCTGAATATTAACCCTTACAGCGCTGAAAGAATTTTGTATAAATCATAAAAACCAAGGGGTTGTTTTCAATTTGAAATCATCATAAATGTCTTAGTTAGCTCTTCCTGATTCCTTTGAATACCTACGTTATGGGTCTACGCCATTAGATATTTTTGAATTCTTTTGGCGCAGGGACCGTCTACAGACGTCAGAATGTGACGTCTATAGACGTCATAATTTGACGTCTATGGACGGTCTCCGCACTGATATGGCTAAGAAACTCACATCGTCACAAATTGTTAAAAGGCCGAAACATTTTTCGGTGGGTGTTTTATAAAATAAATAGAATGTTTCAAAATCACCGGAGTGTAGACTTTATTCATAAATGGTCACTAAAATGTATTTTAGCTCAAATAAAACATTCAGCAAATTAGGCCTACCTCTAAAAGTAATTCCCAGCATTTCACAAAGTTGGGAAATTCGGGTGGTAAATTGCTGAATTTTATTTCCTGTAGATTTTCTAATTAGGCCTATATATTGCCGCGCAGCGGCAAAATGGATATAGCTGTTTATTTTCAAGTTAGGAGTTACTGTTGTGTGCGGATAAACGTCATGAAGATAATTCTTATTATTTAGCATTTTCTCCTAACAGTTTAATCCATAGAGCCCCGATGTCAATTACCATAATACGTTTTCCGTTTTTCATGCCATTTTCAGCCATCATGGGGCACATATTAACCCTTACAGCGCGGGGATCGACTTTAGTCGTCAGAATCTGACGTCTACAGACGTCAGATTCTGACGATTAAAGTCGATCCCCGTACTGTAAGAATAAAAATAATTATATTGGTCGTAGACCCATAACATAGGTATTCAAATGAATCAGAAAGAGCTATTTAATGGTGATTAATGATGATTTCAAATTGAAAAAAACCCATTTGGTTGCGATGTTTTTCACAAATTAATTCAGCGCTTTGAGGGTTAACATTTTTCATGCCGTTTGCAGCCACGATGGGGCACATATTAAGACAATCACATCGCCTGTCTTCTCACTTTTTCATATATTTTTTAACTAAAATTTTTTCTCAGAACTGCTAATACACCGCACTAGTCATCACCCGGTCCGTTCCCATACATTGGCTAGGCCCTGGTAACCTTATTCTCAACACTTAAAGCACTGAAACATTTTTGATAAAAACTAAGAGAAGAACAAAGTGGGTATTTTTCAATTTGAAATCATCATAAATGTCTTCGTTAGCTCTTTCCGCTTCATTTGAATACCTATGTTACGGGTCAACGACCATTAGAAATATTTACATTTACAGTGTGGGGACCGACTTTAGACGTCAGAATCTGACTTTTATGAGCGTCAGATTATGACGTCTGAAGTTGGTCTATGCGCCGAAAGGGTTAAAATGTATAGATATTCGCGATTATTCGTCCTCACGAGCTCAAAAGTTAAAACAACAGAAAATTGATAAATTTCGAAGAACCGAGTTCAAAGGGTTACGGGATATAATAAGTGTTCTTAAGGCACATAGGGTCTCGCTATCCCCCAGCAGACACGAGACATTGACCCAATGCTGGGGCAATGTTGGCCCACCGTCTACGACGCTGGCCCAACATTGCCCCAGCATTGAGTCAATGTCTCGTGTTTGCTGTGCCACAGGGTTTGATGGACGTGTGTGACCTTGAAATCGATCAGGACATCAGACTGTCTTGTGCGCATCCCGGAAAACACGAGATTATGTCGGCCCACTGTTTACGAAATTCGGCCAACGTCGAACCAGCATCGGCTGATTACCCGGATCGTATTTTATTTCTGAGTGCAGATAATAACAACCTGGTCAATAATAACCAAACCCCGGGTAAGTGTGGTGCAAATACGGAAAAAACCCAGATCGATTTGGGCATGATGACGGGCCATCAGATACAACTAGAGAAACACAGATCTATTATAACAGATTGAGAATTCTGTTATAGCAGCTTTCCTCCTTTTTATATTTATAATCTGAAATTGCTGACGTAATTTCAGCTTTAAATGAGGACATTTGTTTATATTTAGGGAGATTAACTCTCACAGTGCTGAATTATTTGTGTATAAACCATGGAGACCAAGGTGTTGTTCATAAATATTTTAGTAAGCTCTTTCTGCCTTATTTTGAATAGGCCTACCTGTGCTATGGGTCTACGGCCATTAGAAATATTTTAATTATTTCATCGCAGGAATCGTCTTTATACGTCAGAATCTGACGTATAAAGACGATTCCCGCGCTGAAAGGGGTAGACATCTGACGTAGTGAATTATTCGACAAACTCAGCATCTACCACAACCTGTTATTATTAGCAATTTCCGATATATTTAATTTGTCTAACACATGCTCGAAAACGTACACATACAGCCCCGGTGATACACGGTTTACATTCCTGAGTGAATAACACATAGAATGTTAAGTTATATAATTTAATTACTCTTATTTTGACCACGTCCGCACTGCGTCCAATAAACTTATATATATTTTTTGTGAACGTGGTGAACGTGGTGGAAAAGTGGCCTGGTGAGACGGGCATTAATCACTTTCAGAGATATTAGTCCTACATTCTGCCTGAAATATCATTGAAAACCCCTTTATAATATGAGGTCCCATCACCACAAAGGTTATCGTTTGCAGGCTGCAAATGGAATCAGCACTTTATATTTGAGTCTGTCTGGGACGTTGACCCTTTGACCTTCAGGACAGTGTGGTCTGTAGACTAATTTCCCGATGACCGCCATGAAACCAGCTGTTTTATGTCGTATTCAGTTCCATCTGCGGCAGTCAGACTAGCCCTGCATAGCCACACACCGTAAAGGTGTGGGTCGTGGATCCTAGCTGTGGATAGCCACACACCATAAAGGTATGGGTCGACGATCCTAGCCATGGATAGCAAAACACCGTAAAGGTGTGGGTTGTAGATCCTAGCCCTCAGACAGCCACACACCATAAAAGTGTGGGTCGTTGATCCTAGCCCCAGACAGCCACACACCATAAAGGTGTGGGTCGTGGATCCTAGCCCTGGACAGCCACACACTGTAAAGTTGTGGGTCGTGGATCCTATCCCTAGACAGCCACACATGGTAAAGGTGTGGGTCGTGGATGCTGGCCCTGGACAGCCCTACACCGTAAAGGTATGGGTCGTGGATGCTAGCCCTGGACAGCCCTACACCGTAAAGGTGTGGGTCGTGGATGCTAGCCCTGGACAACCACACACCGTAAAGGTGTGGGTCGTGGATCCTAGCCCTGGACAGCCACACATGGTAAAGGTGTGGGTCGTGGATGCTGGCCCTGGACAGCCACACATGGTAAAAGTGTGGGTCGTGGATGCTGGCCGTAGATAGCCACACACCGTAAAGGTGTGGGTCGTGGATCCTAGCCCTGGACAGCCCTACACCGTAAAGGTATGGATCGTGTATGCTAGGCCTGGACAGTCACATCCGTGTTTGCCAGCGTCACAGACAAAAATGAATCGGGCTTTAGGCCACCTTTGTGCACAGGTAGGCTAAACTGGGCCAGGAGAACCTCCCGAGGATGGTGAGATGATTGAGATGACACTGTACTCCAGACACAGGATTCGAAATTTGAGCCATGGCGGTTTGAGGCTGAGCACGCTACCTCTCGGTCACGGAAGTTCCTCGCAATACTGACTTTCACACGTGGATGGGGAAGAAACATTTTTGTTTCTTTCAAACCGCCGAGACCAGGAACTGAACCCCGAACTCTGGCGTGAAGGCAGCGGTGCTAACCACTACCCTAGGAACCCCGCAACGATGGCCCAACATTAATACAGCATTGGATCAGCGGTCTTGTGTTTACTGGAGGAGATCAACGGGGCGAACTAAAAATAGGAATACTTTCGTGAAACCTTTTACCAAACTTTCGGGGCTTCTTTATTGATGTCGCTGGAATCCATGTCGAATGATGGTTCAGTTATGGCCCAATGCCGGGGGCGCCGGCCCATAATTGAGCCAACATTCAGCCGGAATATCAGTTCCCCAATCCCCTCTGTCCATAACATTATTTCATTCTTAAGGCGGACAATGCGCCAGACTTGTCTGGACGGATGGAGGGTATTTCTATTCTCAAGAGAGGATATTTTCCAGCCCGCCGCCAGAGAAAACTGCCGGCTGCCGGTCATATTTGCAGAGATTTGTTAGTCTGCCAAACAGCGCCACGATCTATTTCAATATAAAGATTGGGCGATAATACAGTGTGTAATATAACACCGAGCGTGGCCGTCCTGATAGAAAGCTCTGATAATTTCCTGTCAAATCTAATAGGCCTGCTCCACTCTGGAACACCATTATATTATCAAACCTAATACTCCACTCTGATACTCCATTATATTATCAAACCTAATACCCCACTCTGATACACCATTATATTATCAAACCTGATACTCCACTCTGATACACCATTATATTATCAAACCTAATACTCCGCTCTGTGACACTATTATATTATCAAACCTAATACCCCACTCTGATACACCATTATATTATCAAACCTAATACTCCGCTCTGTGACACTATTATATTATCAAACCTAATACCCCACTCTGATACACCATTATATTATCAAACCTGATACCCCACTCTGATACACCATTATATTATCAAACCTGATACTCCACTCTGATACACCGTTATATTATCAAACCTAATACTCCGCTCTGTGACACTATTATATTATCAAACCTAATACCATTAATAATAATTATCATCAAACCTGGTACTCCACTCTGATACACCATTATAAAATTATTATCAAGCCTAATACTACACTCATGACACCATTATATTATCAAACTTATACTCCACTCTGATATATCATTATAATATTACTCCTAGTACTCTACTCTGTGACACCATTATTTTGTAAAAAAAATAATAATTCCTGCCTTGACTCAACTGTCGAAATCCAAAATAGTTGACGAAATATGTTATAGTTTAGGATGACCAACGTATGTTTCTATAATTATTTAAACTTAAAAAGATAGGGTTTTTTCAAATCAAAAGGTATCATGCAGACATTACTGGGTGGGTTGCAAAAAAAAAACCTTTAAATATTATTAACCCTTCAAGCGTAAATTAAAATAATTTATATTTTAACCCGTTTGAAGCTGTGTCTCGCTACCGCGACCCATAACTTCATGCGGGGTAAAATTACGCATATTTGTTTTTATTTTTGACCAAACATTTACAGATCTTGAAGTTTAAACACCCATTTCATTTCCAATGACAGTGTTGATCGGCTAATAAAATTTATTAAACCCTTACAGCGCGCGAATCGATTTTAGTCGTCAGAATCTGACGTCCGCTGACGTCAGATTCTGACATCTAAAGTCTATCCGCACACTGTAAGAGTAAAAATATTTCTAATGACCGTAGACCTATAACATAGGTATTCAAATGAATCAGAAAGAGCTAGCTAAGACATTTAAGATGATTTTAAATTGAAAAAACCCTTTTGTTGCGATGTTTTTTTACAAATTAATTCTGAGCTTCAAGGGTTAAAGAGTTTAATCATCGCACGCAGCCCGCCTTCTCCAATGCGAAGGCAAACAGCAGTAACTGCTAACTTGAAAAGTAACCAGTTACTGTTGTCTGACTTGGATTTCATTATCGCGACAAAAAGAAGCCCACAGCCGGGACTATGCTCTACTCTGATCGAATGACTTCAAGTGTTATTTATAGTGCACAGTACAATGGACAGCACTGCACACCCCATGCCGTTGAACAGTTTGGAGCACTGCACTGCATCAACCACGATGTCAAATATCTAACTCTGCCAGGATTCGCACCCAGTACCTTTAAGTTTCGGGCCACAATCGGACTGAATAAGCACCATCCCAGCAAACACAAAACATTTGTATAACATTTGTACAATGTTGGACCAACGTGGTCTGACTTTGTGCAAATGTTATACAAATGTTTTGTGTTTGCTTGGATTATATCAAGGAATTAGAGAGTCTTTTAATTATATATACAATAAAAAATTCATTACATGCACTAAGCAATGACTTAAGTCTTATAGTAGACTTTTAAACGTCAATAACATATTTATCATGTTATCTATCTATCTGTGTATGTAAATGTAACATCAATCCCCATAGTGCCTTGTTATTAAGGATAACTCTATGACCAGGAACAAGTCCGCAATAATGCCAGATGACTGGTAAACACACAAAGACCATGTCTTCACGTCAGCATCCGAGTTCATCCCGGCCTCATGAATATTCATGGCCTTATTATCGACAAGCAGCAACAGAAAGTGAATTGGGTGGAGACAATATGCGCTTAACGAATGCACACGGTGAACTACAAGACCGAATATTGATGCTGAAAGTCTGATATGTGCCAATAACCACTAGCCCTGGACAGCCACACACCTGAACGTGTGGGTCGTGAATCTTAGCCCCAGACAGCCACACTACCTGAACGAGTGGGTCGTTGATTTAGAAACTTATTCCACAGGGGAATCATCGACATTCGGGACGGAGTGAAAATGTTCATGAGGGGCGACCATTGAAATTGCAGGGGTGTTGGCCTGGCTATGAGCAAACTATTTAACTATTTATTTCAAATGAATACCAACAAAGGAGAAGAAGCAATCCATGCATACATTCATGAACATATATTGATGTTCAGATTATACGCCAAGTGGCGGATCCAGGAATTGCCAGACGGGAGGGGGGGGGGCGGAGGGCGTCGATTTTCTAGAATAATTTATACACATCACAGTTGAGGTAGGTAGCATTTAGAGGGGTCCGGGGGCATGCTTCCTCGGAAGATTTTGAAATCTAAGGCTTTAAATGGTGCGTTCTAGAGCATATTTCTGCCGAATATGGTCGGCTTGTTGTTTTTCGGACCCTGAACGGGGGGCACCCCCTCTGGATCCGCCGCTGACGCCGTCTAGACTCCGTTTATCTTATATCGTTACCTTGGTATTAAAGAGTGCTATCTGCCACTCTGTAAAGTGGCAGATACCACCCTTTATCGCCAATATGGTGTATCATCTTGAATCAATCAATCTGAACATTGTTTATGGCGCATGATTGGCGTGCCATCCACGAACAGCCTCGTTCCCACGTGGCCATTGAGGGTCGTGTGCAAAACATGCAAAAAACAACCCAGATGACATAAGACGTGGCACCAATGGTGTTTTGATGTTGGCCCACCGTCTGCGACGCTGGCCCAGCATCAAAAAAACATTGGGCCAGCATTTGGTTTGCAAAGCTAGCCCTGCAAACAAGACTATTCCGCAGCCTCGAGCCGCAGAATAGAAACCATTACATGCAAAACAACCAAGTTGACATGAGACGTTGAACCAATGCTGGTATGATGTTGGTTCACCGTCTGCGACGCTGACCTAACATTAACCCTTTCAAGCCTGAATTTACCATAGTCATCTTCATCCACTACAAGCCGCGAATTGCTGTCGCAATTCTGAACTTGTAGTGGATGAAGATGATTTGATGAGGTTTAAAAATTAAAGAAAATGACCATATAACCATTTTCATGGAAATATTCGTCCTAATACCAATTGGTTGTAGGAAAATTAGGTCTATTTTCACGGATGTAAAATGATGCTTTAATGAATCGTGAGGGCTCAAAGGGAGAAAACAACACTATATCTCGTACTTTCTCAACACGAGACGTTGAAACGATGTTGGTTTAATAGAATAGTGGCCCATTGTCTGAGACACAAGTACAACTGCCTAAGCATCAAACCTTGGGCTGCATTTAGCTTGCAGACCATACAAATGTTCTGAAAACAAACTAACGGTGGATGTTTTTTCCCGTAGATCTGAGAGTCCACATTGCCAATGGTCTGGGGTGTTTTTTTTCTAATGTCGTTGCCATGGTGATGTATTCAGTGGTCAGCCTCAGTGTCGACCCTTTGTACACCTGTCATGGCACGTGATGTCTCATTTGATCTCAGTCAGAGCAACGCTTTTATCCCCCATTTTAACGTACCCTTTAACCCCTGTCTTAACCCTCTTCTAGCCCCCCTTTTCACCCCCGTCCTCCCCCACAGTCACTATGATCATAAATGTCTCAGTTAGCTCTCTCCGCTTCATTTATGGGTACACGACCATTATAACTAAGTACTGCATTTATTTCAGCGCGGAGTTCGTCTTTATACGTGAGAATCTGACGTCCACAGACGTCAGATTCTGACGTATAAAGACGGTCCCCGTGCTGAAAGGGTTAACTGGTCACATTTCAAGTGACCACTGTTTTTCTATAGAATCCGGACCACGTGGACAACAACCAGCCAGAAGTGGACTCAGTGACAGGCATTGATCAGTCTATTTATAGCTGATGACTCATACTGTCCCAGAATAAACATCAGACTGTCAACATATCTATTCAGAGGTTATTTTTTATTCATTTACCTGTGCCATCGCCATCAATTAATGCATAAGTGCAAAGAGACTATGTCCCCTGAACATTGGGAACAGTAAAAAAATTAGCGGCGTTTGTCTGTTTTGCTTTGACAATAAAATAATGTACTGTAATATTATTGTTATTCTTCTTCTTCTTCTTTTTTTTTTTTTTTCTTCTTCTTCTTTTTTTCTTTTTTTTTCTTATTTTTCTTCTTCTTCTTTTGCTTTTTCTTCTTCTTATTCTTCTTCTTCTTCTTCTTTTGCTTCTCTTTCTTCTTTTTCTTCTTCTTTTTCAATTCATTCAATCATTCATTCATCCATTCATCATTCATTCTTCTTCTTCCTCTTTTTCTTCTTCTTCTTCTTCTTCTTCTTCTTCTTCTTCTTCTTCTCCTCCTTTTGCTCTTCTTCTTCTTCTTCTTCTTCTTTTTCTTTTTCTTTTTCTTCTTCTTCTTTTGCTTTTTCTTCTTATTCTTCTTCTTCTTCTTCTTTTGCTTCTCTTTCTTTTTTTTCTTTTTCTCTTTCAAGTCATTTAATCATTCATTCATTCATTCATTTATTCATCATTCATTCATTTATTTATTCATTCATTCATTCATGCATTCATTCATTCACGCATTTCTTCCTACCTATATTCATTCATTCATTCCTTTATTCATTCATTCATTCATTCATTCATTCACTCATTCATTCCTACCTCCATTCATTCATTCATTCATTCATTCATTTATTCATTCATTCATTCATTATTTCATTTATTCATGCATCCATCAATTTATTCACTCATTTATTCATTCATTCACTCATTCATTCATCTCTACCTCCATTCATTCATTCATTCGTAGCCTATGTGATAACGGGGGGAAGGAAGGACATGTTATACATTTCGTTAAATATGAGGGGGAAATACGGCTAGAAGTGAACATGACAGGAAGCGAGGATAGATAGAGAGAAGGAGGGAAAGACGAGATGACATATAAGAGGATGGAGTGATATGGATCACGTGACCAGGCAGTCACGTGACCAGGCATTCATGTGATCTACGTCCCTAATGGCGAAGGTAAATCTTGTTAGATCAGATATGCACGAATCCCCCCCCCCGGCAAAACACGGGGCGTGGATCCCCCCCCCCCCGGCGAAACACGGGGCGTGGACCCGGAACCCGCCTAGTGTTGGGCTAGCCATCACATGCTTGTTCGTTTTTCCTCAAAAAAGAACGTTTTTAAACATGGCAATGACTGAGAGCGATCTTGACTCCCAAGGCTTGAAAAATGCCAATGACATTTCAATAACTGTGCGGAAAATAAGCTGAGCATGCGGGCATGTAACTGAAATTTGATGATTCTAAAAAAAAAAATTCGACCTGATTATTCGAGGGCAAGTCTTAGATATGACCGTCCAAAGAAATGTCCCACGATTTTGCTTGGGGTCAATCAGTGACTAAAACCTGTTGTACCAGCGTCACAGGCACATGGTCAGCCTATTATACACGTGTGGGCTCACAGCTAAGGGATGTTTTATATCGTGTTTTAGGATTTAACTAGTCGTATCTTCCGCTTCACAAAGTGGCTGATACGACACTATAACCCTTTGTAATGGTCGTAGACCCCCTAATATAGGTATTCAAATGAAGCATTCATTTCTGTATTCATACATACATTTATTTATATATTCATTCATTCATTCATTCATTCACTCATTCATTCATTCATTCATTCATTCATTCATTCATTCATTCATTCATTCATTCATTCATTCATTCATTCATTCATTCACTCATTCCCTCATTCATTCGTTCGTTCATTCATTCATTCATTCATTCATTCATTCATTCATTCACCCATTCATTTATCCATTCATTCATTCATTCACACATTCATTCCTACCTCAATTCATTCATTCACCCATTCATTCATCCATTCATTCATTCATTCATTCACACGTTCTTTCCTACCTCCACTCATTCATTCATTCATTCATTCATTCATTCATTCATTCATTTATTCATTTATTCATTCATTCATTTATTCATTCATTCATTCATTCATTCATTCATTCATTCATTCATTTATTCATTCATTCATTCATTTATTGATTCATTCATTCATTCATTCATTCATTCATTCATTCATTCATTCATTCATTCATTCATTCATTCATTCATTCATTCATTCATTTATTCATTCATTCATTTATTCATTTATTGATTCATTCATTCATTCATTCATTCATTCATTCATTCATTCATTCATTCATTTATGTATTCATCCATTCATTCTTTCATTCTTTATTCATTGATTTATGTATTAATCCATTCATTCATCCATTCGTTTATTCATTCATTTCTGTTTTCATTCATTCATTATTTCCTGCATTCATCCATCCAGTGACATCAACGTTTTTGCTGCAGCAGGTGAAATGTTAAGACATGCCCGTGACGTCGAAGCTTTCAGACACACCTGCTGACAACACATGACAATCTGACGAGAAACATTGGCGCAACGTTGTCTCAATGTTGGCGGCACAGTCCAATCATTCAGACAACAGTGCGCCAATGGCCTGTGTTAGCTCCAGATGTGCTTTTGTGCTAATAATAAGACGCCCAGAATAACAATAGCTGCGAAAAACATAATCAATAGCTTTTAACCTTTAAAGTATTGTGTCTCGCTACCGCGATCCACAACTTAAAGTGAGTGAAAATTACAGCCGCACTAAATACTGACATTACGCTGAATTATTTTTGTCTGAACCATGGAGACTGAATGGGTTTTTAATTTTAAAATCATCATAAATGTCTTAGTTAGCTCTTTCCGCTTCACCTATGTTATGGGTCTACGGTTATTATGCATATTTTAATTCGTTCAGCGCGGGGATCGTCTTTATACGTCAGAATCTGACGTCTACAGACGTCAAAACCTGACTTATAAAAACGGTGTCCGCGCTGAAAGGGTTAACCCTTAAAGCACTAAGTTGTACAATTTAAATTTTCACACACTTCAAGTTGTGTCTCGCTACCGCGATCCACAACTTGAAGTGGGTGAAAATGATTAATATATTTGTTTAACAGTATGTTTTTTTAATAGTAAATACTGATATTTAAACAGACATTTCATTCCCAATAACAGTGATTTGATCGGCCAATAAAACGGATTATTAGCACTTTACGGGTTACAAATAGCGACAAATAGACGAGCCACGCCGCACTAGGTGCTGATTTCTCAGGTTTTTGTCTGGCAGAGTGTACTTCTTTAGATGTCACTCTAATAATAATTCTAGTACAGGTGTAAAAAACAATGTTGTTTTAATGTTGGCCCACCATCTGCGACGCTGGTTCAACATTAGAGCAGCGTTGGGTAGATATATAATTCACGTCTATAATGAATAATGTTCATGATTATGATTATTAATCATAGTTATCAGGGTGCTAATAAAATCATTTTGCGTGGTTTATTTGATTTTTTTGGGAAATTATTTTAAGTGTTAATAAATATTTTTAGGGTTTTCTGTTCTTTTTTACCAAACGTATATCGTCCCTTGCATATAACTTATAAAGTGGCAGATACACCCTTTCATATCCAAGGTGACTATATGTCTAAAAATCCCTAACTTTAGTTTGAATAAAGATAATCACTGACGGTTCCTACATAAATAAGATATATAAGAGCTTTCGTGGTTAATGAAGAAGGTCAAGTCTTGTTACTTTATGACATGTCAATTTAAAAAATACAATTTAAAGCAAAGTTATGTAGCCTACTGATCATGAGAAAAAATGTAATAAAATATATATATAAAATATTAAAATCACCAAAAAATATTATTTAGACCTCCAATTCATATATTGCCATCTAAAAACAACTTTGTGTGCATTGTACAACACTTCCTATCACCAAGGAATATATAGAGATTCTTGATATCACAAAACCCACCACCTGATGACAAGACTGTTACCTCCCGCCCACGACGCTCCATGGTAGACACTGGGGATGGAGTAGAAATTAGTGCGTTAATTTGTCCTATTTGAGCGCATCTGGCACGGCATTAGCCAAGTTAAATGGATTGAGACTGCTGCTAATTGAAGCTTTGCCTTTGTCAGTCGTTTCTTTCATTCACTGGTTTAAAGCAGCCGTGGGTCGCTATTCTCAAACAAGTTGACCTGGATCCTAAGTGTGTGATTGGTGGAGACCATCTCCACCAATTACACACCTATAATATCTAGCCTAACCGCTTTGAAAACATGAATATTCGACAGAAAAGCGAACAATTATTATCAACAAAAATTAAGTTTTTGGACCTAGAGATTTTTTTTTTCAAGAGAGAGGCAATATATTTCAGAACTCCTGGAATATTTTTCGTGTCAGAATACAGCCGTGTGATTGGCTGATAGCGTGATTTCGGCCAATCAGGCGTTTGGATTCTCAGAATCCACGGCCATGGCGCGCCGCAGCCATTGCCAAAAAATATTAGCCCATCGTCTGTGACGTTGGCCCAACTTTGAACCAGCATTGCCATTGGATCGACGTCTCGTGTTTTTTGTGTTAGTTGGGCCCCACTGGGGACACGACGTTATTGCAACGTTGAATCAATGTCATTGATGTTGATTCAACGTCGCGATAACCTCGTGCGAGTCACGTGATCGTCAACTGCGATGAAGTAGTCCGACAAATCACCGGCGGAATGATAGGTCTACATAAGCACTCACGGATTCCTCCGCCGACAAATTAGATCCTAACCATAATGCATCATTCATACACACGTGACCTTTACAGTGTCAACCCTGCAACCATGAGATGTTGACCCAATGCTGGTTTAATGTTGGGCCACCGTCTACGACGCTGGCCAAACATCAAACCAGCATTGGGTCAACGTCTCGTGTTTACCGGGCTGACCTGCCTGGAGGTCAGCCTGAGGTCAAATGGTCAGGGGACCTACCATTATCTGATTCTCTGCACGTTCCAGTGGGGAGACTGCGTTATTTGACAAGTGCTGTCTCCCAAGACGTTTGACTTGCCTTATGTACATGCTAGGTCCATATAGACCTGTCTGCCTTTAAAATAGCTCACAGCGGCCAGGGGCGGATCCAAAACCCGGGGGAAGGGGTTTACATTGAATTTTATTGGCATATTTTTCTTTTAATTTAGGCGTAAGACTAGTTTTTCTCTATTTTTCTCAGCTGATGATAAATTTTGAGTGGCCAACCACAAATTAGAGCGATTTCTGGACACTCTAGTTTCCAAACGTGGGGTCAGGACCTCCCTGACCCCCCCCCCCTCTGTATCCACCACTGAGGGCGGGGGTTGATGTAATGGTTACAGCTAGCGACATGTCTGAATGTCAGGGATTGCAGGCCATGTAGATTCCCTCTAATAATCCTTTGACTTCCAGGCCGGGGTGCATGCCAGGATCCAGATATACTGGTGTAGGAGTTCTATTTTTCGTCATTTGAAGCTGGAATTGCTAACGCAATTTCAAGCTTCAAATGACGAAAAATACATAAATGTAGTATATATTTGACGAAAATTTGTGTCATTTTATGGTTACGTTCATTGACGAATGACGACGGAAATTTCCGTCATGTATGGTAGTGAAAAGGTTAATGGATCCGACAATCCAATCTAGTGAAGCTGTGTCCCATAAACTTTTACGTTTTTAATTACAAAATATTAATCCGCACGAATCAGTATATTGTGTTTTAATGTATTGATGTATTTACCACGGTCTTTTTTATAATGCTTTTGTATGTTTTAAATGTGTACATTACATGATCAATGCATGTCTCCATCCTTAGAGGTGGAAGAAATAAATACTAAATACCCAGTAACCACGACACATTGAAACAATGTTGGTTCGATGTTGGGCCAGCGTCGCAGACGGTGGGCCAACATCGAAACAATGTGTTGTTTTTGCTGGGTATAGGCTTACTATATTGTCATATTGAAAGGCCAGTGACAGCCAGAGATAATCACTGACATTGACATTAACATTGACATTGACATTGACACTGACATAATGTGACTCAATAAAACGATCAAAAGGGGATCCGGAATTATTCCACCCTTTTGCCACTGAACTTATCGCTAAGATAGCGGTCTACATAGATCTATGCTTTTTGGCTGCCAGAACCATCCCAGTAGACGCAAAGCATTTATTCAATGTTGGTTTAATGTTGGGCCACTGTCTGCAACGTTGGCTCAACATTAAACCAGCTAACATCTACTGTGATAGTCTAACAGGGATCTATCTTTATCTGACCTGCGCCCACTGTTATGAAGATATAGCATGTGAGGGAGGTATTATTATCTGACTCTGTGACAGCAGACTGGGCAGGGTAGGGAGAAGTCATTATCTGAGAGTGCTACTCATCCAGCACATACGAGACGTTGGCCCAATGTTGGTTTAACGTTGGGCCAGTGTCTTCTAGTATCCTTGGGTAAACCAACAGTGACCGTCGCATTGTGCTAGGTTGACTACAACAAACCGAACGTTGTTTAGATGTTGTACCAATGCTTTAAAGATTGGTCTAGTATTGAAACCCTTTCAGGGTGTTTCAACTATGTAACATAATTATGTAACATATGCATGCTATGTTTTCTATAGAATACGTTGATTGTTACCATAGTTACTTGATCAGCAGTATCAAATGAATGAATGAATGAATGAATGAATGAATGAATGAATGAATGAATGAATGAATGAATGAATAAATGAATGAATGAATGAATGAATGAATGAATGAATGAATGAAAGAATGAATGAATGAATGAATGACGCATTTTGCCAGGAGAACCTCCTGAGGATGGTGAGATGAATGTGATAACATAAGATTTTAAACCCCTCAGTCACATAGTCTCCCCACCTCCGTTCCGAGGGAACGGGAAGGAACGTGTTTCTTTAAAATCTGACTGTAAGAGTGAGTGTTTCGCTACCGCGACCCACAACTTCAAGTGGATGAAAATGACTCACATTTGTTTAATTTGACAGCAAACATTTGCAAATTTTGATGTTAAACAAACATTTCATTCCCAATAACAGCGATTTGATCGGTCAATAAAACAAATTTAGGACTAGTTTAGTCGCGCTTGGTGCTTGAAGGGTTACAGTAAGATGTGACCTGAGGGCTACAAGGTTAGGGAGAAATGATTATCTGACCAATTCCTCATAGTATCAGATATCGGGGAGCAGTCATTTTCTGACACCGTGTTAAGGACGTAAGCCTCCAGGCCAGGGACCGGTCATTATCCCGTCTATTCATTTTGCTTCATGTTTGCGGTCTATCATGAACTATCCATTCCCTCACAGGGAGGGTTTATTTTCTGATCCGGTATCTATTACTATGAAAAAAATGCTTGGGGCAACAGGCAGCACATTCTGTGCTAGTCATCCCTTGGTTAGCATTAACTCTTACTGTGGGGGGATCGACTTTAGCCGTCAGAATCTGACGTCTGTAGACGTCAGATTCTGACGACTAAAGTCTATCACCGCACTGTAAAGAGTAAACATATTTCTAATGGCCGTAGACCCCTAACATAGGTATTCAAATGAATCAGAAAGAGCTGACAAAGACAATTATGATGATTTCAAATTGAAAAAACTCTTTGATCTCCATGTTTTTTATAAAAATATTTCAGCGCTTTAAGGGTTAGGTCATTCTCAGTCCTTAATATTTACTCCTGGAAACGTCAGGAATCCCTTTATCCGCCCTGTACACTATTACTTTCAACATTGTCCGCATTATCCACATTGATTATCAATATCAGCTTGCCCATTAAACAGATTTCTCGAATTGTTGCTCGCATTTCATGTTATAAAGTCTTGTTATTTCATCTCTACGAATATTTGAAAAGATCTTTTAACAATTTTGCAAAATGCCGTTTCTCCTTCCGTTATCGTGATCTACTTACAAAATATCTATATACTATAATAGAAAAAGGTATACTAACGTCTATAGACGTCAGATTCTGACGTCTAAAGTCGCTCCCTGTACTGAAAGGGTTACCTTGGCCCTTCGTTGTACGCTCATGCTGGGCACTTTGCTTTTTCCGACCAGCCAATATATACCTAGACAGATTAAATCTGGAAAACGTAAGATTTTTACCAAGTTACTGCAAGATGTTTTAGCGTGGTAATTTTGGTTTCGTTAACAATAAACAGTATGAGATGCATATCGGTATCAGCCTATATCACACTCTGTCCTGTGGTTTTCACTGTGAGACGTATATCTGTATCAGCCTATATCACACTCTGTGCTGTGGTTTTCACTTTGAAACTTAAAGGAATCATCCCATATCACACCCTGTGCTGTGGTTTTCATTATGAGACATATATCGCTATCAGCCTACGTCACACTCTGTGCTGTGGTTTTCATTATGAGACGTATATTGGTATCAGCCCGTATCACACTAAGTGTAGTGTTTTTTCACTATGAGACATATATCGGTATCAGCCCATATCACACCCTGTGCTGTGGTTTTTCATTATGAGACATATATCGGTATCAGCCTATGTCACACTTTGTAAACAGTGGGTTAACACACAGGAACTATAGTGGACACCGGTACTTCAGGGGTTAAAACACAGAATGACTGTCATAGTCGGAGCTATCTGTGTCTCCAGCCGACCTGAAAGAGACTGGACGAGACAGGGCGATTTGTCAGCCATAAAGGAGGATTTGATATCCAGATATCCAATACGTCCGAATGATCTCAAACACGACGCAGTGACCCAATGCTGGTTAAATGTTGGGCCAACGTCGCAGACAATAGATCCGACATTAAAACAACATTGGGTCAACGTCTCGTGTTTGCCAGACAGTTGGCTAGTGAAAACATGATTTCTCGCATCCCAGCAATCACAAAACATTTGTATGACATTTGGACACTGTTGGATGGTGTAGTTGTTAGCACTACACGACTGTCAGTCCCTGCACACTATGCCACACAGGGCGGAAGGGGGAATGGTGAAGTGGTTAGCACTACCTGCCTGTCACGCCGGAGCTGGCAGGCGCGTCATCTCCTACTCCGACATTGTGGTGTCAAAGAAACGAATGTTTCTTCCGAGCCCACTTGTGAAGATTTACTATTGTGGGGAGCCTCTGTGACCGGGGTGGGTGGGGTGGGTAAGGAGCTTGGCATCAATTGCGAGTCCTGTGTCGGGGGGTTTTCTGAACTAGTTTAGCCTATCTATGAACGTCAAATTTTGACGTCCAAAGTCACTGAAAGAGTTAAAACTCTGGAGTAGCGCTTTAACCTTTTCAGTGCGGGGACCGTCTTTATACGTCAGAATCTGACGTATGTAGACGTCAGATTCTGACGTAAAAAGTCGATCCCCGCACTGAAAGAATTAAAATATTGATAATGGCCGTAGACCCATAACATAGGTATTCAAATGAAGCAGGAAGAGCTAACTAAGACATTTATGAGGATTGAAATTGAAAATAACCCTTTGGTTTCCATGGTTTACAAAAATACAGCTCAGCGTTGTAAGGTTTAGTGGGTTAATTATATGCAAACATTTATTACGTTTCATTTTTTAAGATAGAATAATAAACGTTGGAAACGTAAATAAGAAAAAATAAGACAGCAGCGAAATTGGCCATAAATTTAATATGATGGTATGAAAAACGCCGGCGCCGAGATTGACAAAAACAGCGTCGTTAATTTTAGTTCGCAGAACCTGCAGAGAAAACGTCGGGTTGGAAACCATCAACCATTCTGGGCGGGGGCCCTAGGGTAGTGGTTAGCACCGCTGCTTTTCACGCCAGAGTTCGGGGTTCGGTTCCCGGTCTCGGCGGTTTGAAAGAAACAAAAATATTTCTTCCCCATCCACGTGTGGAAGTCAGTATTGTGGGGAGCCTCCGTGACCGAGAGGTAGCGTGCTCGGCCTCAGACCGCCAGGGCTCGAATTTCGAATCCTGTGTCTGGAGGACAGTGTCATCTCAATCATCTCACCATCCTCAGGCGGTTCTCCTGGCCCAGTTTAGCCTATATTTGCACAAAGGCGGCCTACAGCCCGATTCATTTCATTTTATCAACCATTCTGCAACTGCATTGTTTGCTTCTAGTTTTCAGTAATTTGAACCTGGAATTGTTTTTATAAATCCCCGCTTTAAATGACGAAAAATACTTTTATTGGTGAAAAAATAGAAAACACCTAAATTAAATCACTGTAGACTGGGACATATTAGCAGCTGTAAACTTTGGTGGTTTGGAGAATGAAGTCAATTAGCGAAGATCAAACCTAGAATTGCATCATATGTCAAATGGCCCAACTTTGCAATTTTTCACCGTTGTTATGATTTGACTAGAAAATGGCCTATCCGACACTTCAAGGAAATCACTTTCGAATTTAGAAATCCGTGAAAATCGTACATAGGCATATCCAGCAAACGCAAAACATTTGTATAACATCCCAACGTCTTCGACGTTGGTCCAACCAAGAACTTTATAAAGTTCTTGGTCCAACATTGTACAAATGGTATACAAATGTTTTGTGTTTAGTGGGTAGTATCTGCATGTCAGAAGAATACAAAGATATTATCAATTTAATCACTCACAAAAAATATAACTGACCTTGGTTTGACCTCTTCTATTACAGTGACGTCACTTCCTTTGTTTTTCATCCAGCGCATGCGTACTTCTTGTTGCTGCGGGGTGAACACGCCGCAGTCTACGGTGAGGGTGTCGCCCTCTGCCAGTCTGAGAGGCCACCACGGGGTCAAGGCAAGGTCACGTACCCCTGCTGACGCCTCCGCAGCGTTCACCGCCATAACCTCTTCAAGGTCACGCTCATTCTTATCCAGCGCTGACGTGGTTGACGTCTTGTCCAGAGCTGACGTCGCCGTCAAAAACGGCGTGTTGAACAGCGTGGCCGTCAACAACGTGAACAACGGCAGCCAGGTAGTCATGGTTACCGCGTGAATGATCAGCTGAACCAATTGAATAATACAATAATAATAATAATCCCGTTAGCTGTGACAACGAATAGATCAAATATCTCCTTTAACCTTTAAACCTGCTGTTTTTTTACGTGGAGCTCAAAGTAAATGGTTTTCTTTGTAATGTCCAATCAGCGATAAGTATTCTGGCTGCTGGATTACACAATTGCGACAATAGTCAGTCGACCTGACCAATCAGGTTAGCGTATTCTGTCATGTGGTAGCCGATCTGTCCAATCGGGTCAGCGTATCCTGTCACGTGGTAGCCCTCCTGTCCAATCAGGTCAGCGTATCCTGTCACGTGATAGAGCACATGGAGTACTCTACATGTAGCTCCTGGTGTGGCTAATGGACGTGAACAATAGAAGGTCACTGGAGAGCCGGCTCAGTGGCTGGGCAGCCGGTTTAACCGTTACCCTTCTAGGCCGCATATAATGTAGACGTTTTCAAGTTTGAAACAAACTAAGATGTCAACGAAATTGATGAAATGGCAGACAGTCAGTTGTTCAACCGATTCAATTTAGTCTTTGTATATTTTACGAAAAATCTTTTTTTGTCATTTGAAGCTGGAAATTGCGTCAGCAATTCCAGCTTAAAATAATGAAAAAGAATTAGCTTACAATTCAGCAGAGCCAACGGTAATGGCCGCTACGTGAGGGGCTGAAAACGATGGAGAGATGATCTCGTCTACCCTCAGTGATGTCACGACCCGGTAAAAAAGATGGCTGAGCTTTCAAGTAAGGTTATTTATCTCTGACTAGGTCCCTACTGGTGTGCAGTGATTCAAGGTCAGGTCAGTGCATCAAGGTCAGTGCTTCAACGTCAGTGCTTCAAGGTCAATGCTTCGAGGTCAATGTTACAAGGTTAGCTACAATGTCAGCTCTTTAAGATCAGTTGTTCAAGGTAAGCTTTCATAGGCCCGCGATTCAAGGTCAGCTTTGCGAGATCAGCTGTTCAAGTTGAGTGTTTCAAGGTCATTCGTCTGGAGCCAGGCGTGGAAATCCTTCCCTTAGAATTCAGGTCCAAATGAGCTCCTGTCAAACAAAACAAAACATGAGTTAACTTGTCAAATTCCAATAGAACACAGCAATAAAAGCAATGGTAAATCCAGAGAGGTAAGAAGGGAGTCTGACCTCCCCTTCAACTAAATTGCCAAAGCATCGACCAATGAATGAATGAATACATGAATGAATGAATGAATGAATGAATGAATGAATGAATGAATGAACGAACGAACGAATCAATCAATCAATCAATCAATCAATCAATCAATCAATCAATCAATCAATCAATCAATCAATCAATCAATCAATCAATCAATCAATCAATCAATCAATCAATCAATCAATCAATCAATCAATCAATCAATCAATCGATCGATCAATATTCAATATGCTTTGACAATAGCATTTTGCTGTAATATTGATTATATCCAGAACAGTTACTCAGGCATGTCTACTCTTAATATTATGGAAATATTTAATTTTCTACCAAACACAGCGAACACTGTTAATGTACACAGGTTCTATGTTGGATCAATGTTGGGAAAGCCTTCGCAGATGAATATTTTGAGTTTTCGTTGCCCGTTCCTGGATCCGCCTTGTCACTGTGTAGCATTGTGAGCGCCTCGTGGGGGGTCGTTATCCCTCCTCTCGGGGGAGGAAGTCATCCCGCCCACACCCCATCTGTCAACGCGTAGGCCACAGGGACGAGAGGAGAAGTGGGCAGCAAACACGAGGCGGCCATACAAATTTGGTTTAGCCCTAATCATGTTTATAGCGATGAAATATTTTTCTATACAAACCAAGAAACCATTTGAAATCATCCTAGATGTCTCACTTAGCTCTTTCTGCTTCATTTGAATACCTATGTTATCGGTCTACGGCTATCATTAATATTTCCAGTGCGAGGATCAGATTATGACGCCCCAAATTGATCCCGCTGTAAGGGTTATTGTTGGGCCAGCGTTAAGCCAACATCTCGCGGAGCCATAGGGGGGGGGGGTGTCAGGGGTGTCTTGAACCATCTTTCAAAAACTTGCCTTATAATCGATTAAAATTGGCAAAAAATCGGTATTTGTCATTCAAAATTTACCAGGGTATTATTACAACGCTTCTTCCGAATAGGCCTACCTACGGCCATTATAAATATTTAACCCTTTGAGTGCGAGGATTTACTTTTTACGCCAGATTCTGACGTCTAAAGTCGATGGCGCACTAAAAGGGTTAACCTTACAAGGCTGAAATAATTTTCTATAAATCACTGAGTCCAAAGGGTTTATTTCAAAATAAAATCGTCATGAATGTCTTAGACCCATAACATAGGTATTCAAATGAATCAGAAGGAGCTAACTACGATCATTATAAAAAAATTTTACTCTTACAACGCGGGGATCGACTTTAGACGTCAGAATCTGACGTCTACAGACGTCAGATTCTGACGACTAAAGTCATCCCCGCACTGAAAGGGTTTGATTAGCTTTTCAGGTGGGAGACCAACCGATTTTTTAGCGGGGGGGAAGGGCTTTTTATATCTTCTGGATCCATCCTGCTGGTGTTAGCGAGGGGGGGGGGGGTGGCGCGAGGCAGATGGTCAAGGCATGGATCATACCCCCCCCCCCCCCCCACCCGCCCGTGATCTCTCCCCAGTCCGTGGATAAGCCATGGATACAATGGAGATTAACCACCCCCGGGTCACTGAAGACACTGAACCAATGCTGGGTTAAGGTTGGCCCATTGTCTACAACACTGGTTCAACATTAGCACGTATCCCAAACACGCGACACTTATTCAATGCTGGCTTAATGTTGGCCCATTGTCTACAACACTGGCCCAGCATTACCCCGGAATGTGTCTGTATCTCTCCTAGTAGAGGACATCATGGAGTCTAGACCAACATCATATCAACATTGGTTCATGGCAACGGATTCCAGAGAACTCAAAGAGGTGCAGGATTTTTTATAGTCTGATATCAAGTCTGAAGACCTATCATCGGACTTTACACTGATTCAATGCTGACAAAATGTTGGCCCACCGTCTACAATACTGATCCAGTATTAAAGCAACATTGGTTCAAGGCAAAGATTCCAGAAAACTGAAAACATTGACCAAATGCTGGCAAAATGTTGGTTCACCGTCCACAATACTGATACAGCATTAAACCAACATTGGTTCAACATATAGGATTCCAGACAACTCAACACGTTAATCTAATGCTTGTTTAATATTGGCTCACCTTCTACGAGTGTTGGGTCAGCGTCTCGCGTTGATCCAATGTTGGTTTGATGTTGGGCCAGCGACTACAACGCCGACCCATCATTAAACCAGCATTAGGTCAGCTTCTCGCGTTGATCCAATGTTGGTTTGATGTTGGGCCAGCGTCTGCGACGCTGGACCAACATCAAACCAACATTGTGTGCTCCCATCGTGTTTGCTGACCCCCCCCCCCCCCCTCTCTGACCACCATTCATGGTGACCATGGAGATTACACCAGTGATCCCGGGTAAGCCGCCTAAATCCGCACCTCAGACTAACTATCTGATTCATATTAACACAGGCGTGGCTATCCATGTTACACGGGGCATGCTGGTCCATTTTTTGCAAAAGGATCGATTTGTTTGTTTTGTTTTGTTTTGTTTATGGAATATCAGGGGGGGGGGGGGGTCTAAAATATGGCGCGAAACGGAGTTGAGCATTTACATTTTCACATCTTCATCTATCCAGTTGTCTGCCACCGGCAGAACCTGGATAACCCGTATATGTGCTATGTGTTCAGAACCCCCCTCCTCCCTGGCCAATTCACAGTAGATTCAGGCGGCCCAAACAATCTGACCTGAGTGTGACCTCCACGCTGCAGTCAGTAAACCGGTGACGTCATAATGAATATTCATGTTGCTCGCACCCCTCATTTTCGTACCCGCTTCACACACACCTGTTGTCAAGGTCAGACTGGTAGTCTGACGGTCAGACCTGATACGGCAAGGTGCATTTTCATTGCTTTTGCGTTTGTGTTTATTTAGTCTAGATCTATTCTGGTAGTTTGGGTCTGAAGGTAGGAGACATGTGACAAGTGTCACAAGCATTATTCTTGTGACTATAACTAATTTCACATTTATTTTCAAAATCAATAATTTCACTACAAATCACCTCAAATATGGACTTTTCAGCGCGCCTGCCTACTGACTGTTAATGTCAATGTCAACCTCTAGATCACTTAGCCAGTCAACTTAAATTTTCAATCACTTCAAGTGCCTGAGCTTCAAGTGACTGAAAATTAATTTATGTTACTTTTGAAATTCAAATCCCAACATATATCAGTGTTTCAAGATTAAAGGCATATCTTACTTTTAACAAATGGTTATTAGAGGTTACATAAGTCCTAATAAAAACACAGGGTGTCTACTGTAGTCGACATCAGTGCTCTAGGAGGGGTTAAAACACAGAATGTCTACTGTAGTCGACATCAGTGCTCTAGACTGACTGACTGACTGACTGACTGACTGACAGACTGACTGACTGACTGACTCGTCAAACTGACTCGTCAGACAGACTCGTCAGACTGACTGACTGACTGACTGACTGACTGACTGACTGACTGACTGACTGACTGACTGACTGACTGACTGATTGATTGATTGATTGACTGACTGACTGACAAACTGACAAACTGACTGACTGACTGACTGACTGACTGACTGACTGACTGACTGACTGACTGACTGACTGACTGACTGACTGACTGACTGACTGACTGACTGACTGACTGACTGACTGACTGACTGACTGACTGACTGACTGACTGACTGACTGACTGACTGACTGACTGACTGACTGACTGACTGACTGACTGACTGACTGACTGACTGACTGACTGACTGACTGACTGACTGACTGACTGACTGACTGACTGACTGACTGACTGACTGACTGACTGACTGAAATATATATATTGAGATAAATGAGTCGCAATCGTGTTTTTGTCATATAAAATACATGCCTCTTAATTACCAACCCTCCCCCCCAGAATATATTTAAATCAAATTAATTTCATAAAAATGATTAAAAATGTATCGACCTCTAGCAATCATTAATCGCATGTGATTTTAGCTGCTATGGGACTATATGACACTGGAATATTTTACAAAATATCAGATTATTTAGCCAATTTCAGGTGAGGTTTGACAGCGCCAAGTGAATGAAATCTCAAATAACTAACAGTTAAAGGGTGATGGTGGACCCATAACATAGGTATTCAAATGGAACAGAAAGAGCTGACTAGGACAAATATGGTGATTTAAAATTGAAAAAACGCACTTTCGTCTTCATGGTTTATACAAAAATATGTCAGCGCTGTAAGGGGGGGGGGGGAGGGTCGGCTTTAGTCGTCAGAATCTGACGTCTACAGACGTCAGATTATGACGACTAAAGTCAATCCCCGCGCTGTAAGAGTAAACCTATTTCTAATAGCCGTAGACCCATAACATAGGTATTCAAATGAATCGGAAGAGCTGACTTAGATATTTATGATGATTTCAAATTGAAAAAAACCCTTTGATTGCAATGTTTTTTACAAATTAATTCAGCAGTTTAGGGGTAGATGTTGAACCAGCGTCGCAGATGCTGGGCCAACATTAAAACAACATTGTTTTTTATACCCGTACTAGAATTATTATTCCTCTAAACAACTACATTCTGCCAGGACAACTTGAGAAATCAGTATCTTGTCAGCATCTATAGCGTTATTAATCTGTTTGATTTGCCGATTCTCTGTGGTTTGTATAAAATATTTCACTGCTTAAAGGGTTGATCCTTTAAGGCCTAAAGCACTGATGTTGACGGCAGTTGTCTCTCTGACTTTTCATTTGCATTTGTGTAGCTAGTTTTTGAAAATATTTTTTAACAAATAATTTGTGAAACTAACCTAAAACAATGTAACCTACATTTTACAAATTCAACTAATTTTAGTCACTTGAAGTTGTGGATCGCGGTAGCGAGACACAACTTCAAGTGTCTAAAATTGTAATTAAATAGCTCATAGCCCTAGGGCGTTACGGCGAATTTCACGTAATATTTTTACTAACTGAATGACTCATTCATGCACTAAGACTGAAAGGTTCAGTCACGTAAAAAATCCAATTATATTCCGATCTGATCAGACCATGAATAATACATTATACCTGGAGCTTATTGATTTGCATGGCTTGTTTGCTGCGTGCACTCGGTTAATGGGATATAGAGTGAGTGACGCTTTACGTCGCGGGGGCCCTGCATGGTGCAGTGGTTGAAGCTGCCTGCTTGGAAAGTCGGAATTCGCGGGTTTGAGCCCCACTCTGGCCTTCAAGTTTCAAAGAAACAAAATATTTCTTCCCCGCTCACTCGTAAAAAATCTATATTGTGGGGGAGCCTCCGTGATCGAGGGGTAGCGTGTCTTATACCGCCAGGGCTTGAATTTCGAGTCCTGTGTTTGAAGGGCAGTGTCATCTCATTCACCTCACCATCCTCAAGAGATTCTCCTGGTCCAGCTTAGTCTATATGTGCGTCGCTTTCTGCACAATCATCGCAATATCATAACAGAAGGAAGCCCGAAGTCGGCACTATGCCCTACTCTCAATAACTTAAAGGTGTCTTCATGGTACACCAAAGAGTGTGCTGCATACTCCAGGCCTTTGAACAGATTAAAACTCTGTATATGCACGCCAGAGGGGGGGGGGTCCCCTTCGCTCTATTATTAGGCCTCATGACCTGGTCTAGTGGTTAACATCACCACCTGTCCTGCCAGAGGTCGGGGTTCGCTCACTGCTTGCGGTTTCTGACAATTGTATTGCATGCTGCAGGTATGTATTTCCTCATAGAAAGAAGGTCGGTTAAAACATATTGAACCAAATACATATCAATATCATAGGGAACTTCCATGGCCGAGAGAGTGCTTGGCCTCATTACTGTACTGTGCTGTGCTGTGCTGTGCTGTGCTGTGCTGTGCTGTGCTGTGCTGTACTGTACTGTACTGTACTGTACTGTACTGTACTGTACTGTACTGTAGGCCTACCCATCTGCTCTTCACTGCCTAAATCAATTAGAGCGTCTCTGGCCTGCATTCTACCAGCATTGTGCCAGCATTGTGTCAGCATTGTGCCAGCATTGTGCCAGCATTGTGCCAGTATTGGAGACTGTCTGGTTGTATCCGGGAACATCACTGCATAATTAATTGATACCTTGTATTTCCAGTCACTCGCGTTCTGTGTTAGACATCGTTAGAATGACCAGACAACTAGGACGGCTGAAAATAACTTTGTTACCTTCATCAGTCACACGTGGGCTGCATGAGATATAGCCTTGGATAAGAAAGTGTGTATCTGCCATTTCACACCCTCTCTTATACAAGGGGACAATATACGTTAACCCTTTCAGTGCAGGGATCCACTTTATACGTCAGAATCTGACGTGTAAGGACGTCTGATTCTGACGTATAAAGTGGACACATAACATAGGTGATGAAATGACGCGGAAAGAGCTAACTACGCCATTTATGATGTTTTCAAAATGAAAAAAATATTTGGTCTCCATGGTTAATACAAAAATATTTCTACGCTTTATGGGTTTAACCAGTTTTAACCAAAATGTCACTGAGCGTCATCAAACAGATTATGGTGGATTCTGACGTCATCAAACAGATCATGGCGGATTCTGACGTCATCAAACAGATTATGGCGGATTCTGACGTCATCAAACAGAATATGGTGGGTTCTGACGTCATCAAACAGATTATGGCGGATTCTGACGTCATCAAACAGATTATGGCGGATTATGGTGGATTCTGACGTCATAAAACAGATTTTGGCGGATTCTGACGTCATCAAACAGATTATAGCGGATTATGGTGGATTCTGACGTCATCAAACAGATTATGGTGGATTATGGTGGATTCTGACGTCATCTGCTGTGCCGTGCCGTGCCGTGCCGTGCCGTGCCGTGCTGTGCCGTGCCGTGCCGTGCTGTGCCGTGCCGTGCCGTGCCGTGCTGTGCTGTAATGCAGTGCACTATACCCAACTGCTCTACACTGCCTAAATCAATTAGAGCTTCTCTGGCCAGCATTGTACCAGCATTGTACCAGCATTGTGCCAGTATTGGAGACTGTCTGGTTGTATCCGGGAACATCACTGCATAATTAATTGATACCTTGTATTTCCAGTCACTGCGTTCTGTGTTAGGCATCGTTAGAATGACCAGACAACTAGGGCGGCTGAAAATAACCGTGTTACCTTCATCAGTCACACGTGGGCTGCATGAGATATAGCCTTGAATAAGAAGGGGTGTATCTGCCATTTCACACCCTCTCTTATCTAAGGGGACAATGTAACGTTTTTAACCCTTTCACTGCGGAGATCCACTTTAGACGTCAGAATTTGACGTCTATAGACGTCAAATTCTGACGTATAAAGTAGACACATAACATAGGTGATGAAATGAAGCGGAAAGAGCTAACTACGCCATTTATGGAGGTGATTTCAAAATGAAAAAAATATTTGGTCTCCATGGTTTATACAAAAATATTTCAAGGCTTTATGCGTTTAACCAGTTTTAACCAAAATGTCACTGAAACAGATTATGGCGGATTCTGACGTCATCAAACAGAATATGGTGGGTTCTGACGTCATCAAACAGATTATGGCGGATTCTGACGTCATCAAACAGATTATGGCGGATTATGGTGGACTCTGACGTCATCAAACAGATTTTGGCGGATTCTGACGTCATCAAACAGATTATAGCGGATTATGGTGGATTCTGACGTCATCAAACAGATTATGGTGGATTATGGTGGATTCTGACGTCATCAAACAGATTATGGCGGAGTCTGACGTCATCAAACAGATTATAGCGGATTCTGACGTCATCAAACAGATTATGGCGGATTCTGACGTCATCAAACAGATTATGGCGGATTCTGACGTCATCAAACAGATTATGGTGGATTCTGACGTCATCAAACAGAATATGGTGGATTCTGACGTCATCAAACAGATTATGGCGGATTATGGTGGATTCTGACGTTATCAAACAGATTATGGTGGATTATGGTGGATTCTGACGTCATCAAACAGATTATGGCGGATTATGGCGGATTTTGACGTCATCAAACAGATTATGGCAGATTCTGACGTCATCAAACAGATTATGGTGGATTCTGACGTCATCAAACAGATTATGGCGGATTATGACGTCATCAAACAGATAATGGTGGATTCTGACGTCACCAAACAGATTATGGCGGATTATGGCGGATTATGACGTCATCAAACAGATTATGGCGGATTATGGTGGATTATGACGTCATCAAACAGATCATGGCGGATTCTGACGTCATCAAACAGATTATGGCGATTCTGACGTCATCAAACAGATTATGGCGGATTCTGACGTCATCAAACAGATTATGGCGGATTCTGAAGTCATCAAACAGATTATAGTGGATTCTAACGTCACCAAACAGATTATGGCGGA
Organism: Flabesymbios commensalis; assembly: GCA_964017125.1. Taxonomy (NCBI): domain Eukaryota; kingdom Metazoa; phylum Annelida; class Polychaeta; order Terebellida; family Flabelligeridae; genus Flabesymbios; species Flabesymbios commensalis. Next base: position 70,068,367 of record OZ024917.1, read on the forward strand.
TTATGGCGGATTCTGACGTCATCAAACAGATTATGGCAGATTATGGCGGATTTTGACGTCATCAAACAGATTATGGCGGATTCCATCTTCACTTCGCCATGTGATTTGCGGCACGCAATCCCATGGCCTCACGGTATACTGTCATCTGCCCTGATACAAATATCTTCGGACCAATCACATTGGTAAGCACATTGGGTGTGACTGTCTCGGAAATCTGTGCCGCGCATTGTGAGTGGTCACCGCTGACGTCATTCACAGGCACTAATGAATATTCATGTTAAGATAACCCCACTCTAATATACAGTTCCCGTACACACTAGTTGTCCAGGCTGGAGCCATGCTCTGCGTGTATTAAGACTGGACTGGTGCAGATGGGCGGATTCTGAAGTCATCAAACAGATTATGGCGGATTCTGACGTCATCAAACAGATAATGGCGGATTCTGACGTCATCAAACAGATTATGGTGGATTATGGCGGATTCTGACGTCATCAAACAGATTATGGCGGATTCTGACGTCATCAAACAGATTATGGTGGATTCTGACGTCATCAAACAGATTATGGCGGATTCTGACGTCATCAAACAGATTATGGTGGATTCTGACGTCATCAAACAGATTATGGCGATTCTGACGTCATCAAACATATTATGACGGATTCTGACGTCATCAAACAGATTATGACGGATTCTGACGTCACCAAACAGATTATGGCGGATTCTGACGTCATCAAACAGATTAAAGTGGATTCTAACGTCATCAAACAGATTATGGTGGATTCTAACGTCATCAAACAGATTATGGCGGATTCTGACGTCAACAAACAGATTATAGTGGATTATGGTGGATTCTGACGTCATCAAACAGATTATGGTGGATTATGGTGTATTCTGACGTCATCAAACAGAATATGGTGGATTCTGACGTCATCAAACAGACTATGGTGGATTCTGATGTCATCAGACAGATTATGGCAGATTCTGACATCATCAAACAGATTATGGTGGATTCTGACGTCATCAAACAGATTATGGCGGATTATGGCGGATTCTGACGTCATCAAACAGATTATGGTGGATTATGGCGGATTCTGACGTCATCAAACAGATTATGGCGGATTCTGACGTCATCAAACAGATTATGGTGGATTCTGACGTCATCAAACAGATTATGGCGGATTCTGACGTCATCAAACAGATTATGACGGATTCTGACGTCACCAAACAGATTATGGCGGATTCTGACGTCATCAAACAGATTAAAGTGGATTCTAACGTCATCAAACAGATTATGGTGGATTCTAACGTCATCAAACAGATTATGGCGGATTCTGACGTCAACAAACAGATTATAGTGGATTATGGTGGATTCTGACGTCATCAAACAGATTATGGTGGATTATGGTGTATTCTGACGTCATCAAACAGAATATGGTGGATTCTGACGTCATCAAACAGATTATGGTGGATTCTGATGTCATCAGACAGATTATGGCAGATTCTGACATCATCAAACAGATTATGGTGGATTCTGACGTCATCAAACAGATTATGGCGGATTATGGTGAATTCTGACGTCATCAAACAGATTATGGTGGATTATGGTGGATTCTGACGTCATCAAACAGAATATGGTGGATTCTGACGTTATCAAACAGAATATGGTGGATTCTGACGTCATCAGACAGATTATGGCAGATTTTGACATCATCAAACAGATTATGGTGGATTCTGACGTCATCAAACATATTATAGTGAATTCTAACGTCATCAAACAGATTATGTCGTATTCTGACGACATCAAACATATTATGGCGGATTATGGTGGATTCTGACGTCAGCAAACAGATTATTGCAGATTATGACGTCATCAAACAGATCATAGCGGATTCTGACGTCATCAAAGAGATTATGGTGCATTCAGACGTCATCAAACAGATTTCGGCGGATTCTGACGTCATCAAACAGATTATGGCGGATTCTGACGTCATCAAACAGATTTCGGCGGATTCTGACGTCATTCTTAGGTGCCTTAAGTTTTTCATAAATATATATTATTATTTTTTGTCATTTGATCATGGAAATTGCGTTTGGAATTCCAGCTTCATTGTCGCTTTTTATCTCCAGCTTTGGTGCAGGAAAATATAATTGTTATTAAATATGAGAACATCAACTATATATAGACCTATGATCATAGTCCAGTGATGGTTTGGGAATGAAAATCTTATAAAGCGCATGTATCCAGCTGGAAGCTGTTCAGCGCGCTGAACATCGAGAGTAAGGCCTGTTATCATTCAAATTCCAACCTGGGAAATATACGGCTGAGATATCATTGAGGCGCATCAAACTATTTTTCATTCCAAATAAAATCGCCTTATGTGCATGTACTCACACATTGTGGATTTTCTGTGGTCTCGCCGGATGGAAACTGCGCCTAGGTTCATTGAGGTTCTTTTACGTCAAACTCTAGGTCATTCAGACGAGCCATCTGATTTACGTGGTTCTCTGAGCCCTACGACACAACATCGCTGCACGCATGTCCTAGGGTATACAGCACCTGGTGGTCCCAGGCGGTCACCCATGCAATTGGTGGACCGGGCCCGGCGTTGCTTAACTTCAGTGATCGAGCCGACACCGTTTGTGCTAGTTAGTGTATATATCCTAGGACTATTCTGACGTTTACATACCTTATATTACGTCTTGTACACTTCTCAAACTATATACAGACCTAATATTAACCATTACAGTGCTAAATGAAATAATTTAATCTTGACCCACTTAAAGTTGTGTCTCGCTACCGCGACCCACAACTTTAAGTGGGTAAAAATTAATAATACATTGTATTTGTTTACTTTCAGACCAAAAATTTGCCAATTTTGATGTTTACACACTCATTTCACTCCAAATAACGTCGATTTAATCTGTTACTATAGTCAGATTCACATTAAATTCATCAACCAGGATTAATGAATTTCGCCGATTTCTCAGTCAATTCTCAACCAATTTTTATGAAATTTTCCACACACTATTTTCCATTCATGTCGTGACTATCCTGAAAATGTTACGAAGTTTCGGTAAGTATGTCGGAAGTTAGACCATTCGACATGTAATGAATTCTGAGACGAAGCTAATGGGTTTATAGAGGGCGACATTTTTATTTATTCAATACATGTCAATACTTTTAAACTATACAATATTTTTCAATGAAATGTTCAGGGTAGTCGCCCCATCGCTAGAAAACAGTGCCATCAAAATTTCATGACAACTAGTTGACAATTGACCGATAAATCAGCGAAAATCATTCACTAATGTTAACCCTGTCAAGCTTAAATTTACCATTGTCATCTTCATCCACTACAAGCCGCGAATTGCTGTCAAGCTTAAATTTACCATTGTCATCTTCATCCACTACAAGCCGCGAATTGCTGTCAAGCCTGAATTTACCATTGTGATCTGCCATTGTGACAAGCCGCGAATTGCTACCGCAATTCCCGACTTGTAGTGGATGAAGATCATTTGATGTGATTTTAATAAATAAAGAAAATTACCACGTACTGGTAAACCAGTTTCATGGAAATTTTCGTTCTAAAACCGCTAGTTGTAGAAAAATTCAGTCTGTTTTCAGAGATTTAAAATGATGCTCTAACCCTTTCAAGCCTGAATTTTCCATTGTCATCTTCATCCACTACAAGTCGGGAATTGTGTGTTGGATGAAGATTATTTGATGTGATTTTAATAATTAAATAATTAAATAAAATTACCACGCATTGGTAAACCAGTTTCATGGAAATTTTCGTTCTAAAACCGCTATTTGTAGAAAAATTTGGTCTGTTTTCAAGGATTTAAAATGATGCTTTATTACACCGTGAGGGCTTAAAAGGTTAATATAACCGAGTAACTTTTTAGTGTCAAGCCCACATATATATCAGCTGAGAGGACTAAAAAATAATTGATTGACAATTTTTTTTTTTTTTATTGGGTCCTTTTCTTCAAAATGCTGGATCCGCCCTGAAAATGTGCATTGCGTCTTGTACGCTGCCCTGCAGGCTCTGTATAAGCCGTGTCTCCAAAGTGCCATGGCGACTCCTCTATAATGACGTACGTTTCGCGGTATGTCTTCAACTTTGTACAATAAATATGAATATCAGAATATCAACTGATTTATACTCAGTGTATATTATGATGTTTACATACTCTAGTGTTCCATGTAGGGGCCTATCCCTCCTGTTCTCTATCGGTGAATCTGCATCGCCGTGACAGGTCGACTTTATACATATCTTTGTATAAATAAAAACTAAATCTAATAACTTCTATAATTATGAATAACAGAATATAAACGCAAGTCATTATAATGGTCTACAATTATGTATAATATAGTTGATATTCAGTTCCTATTTTGACATCTGCATACGCTATATTGCGTCTTGTACACTGGCTCGGCTTCGCCTTATCGGTGATATGAAACAGGCCTATTATTATACAGTAGGCCTATCCGCCTATATAACAATTATTGTTATTTCTTTAACTAGGCCTACGTATACTACAATAAAAATGCTTGACTAAGTGTAAATGTTGAGTTAATTATGACGTTTACCTGTGTTTTCTGTTGTCCTGGCGTGTTGTATATCTGTGTTTTATCTGCGTGTCGCCGTGTCCCCTTGACGGCTCGTCTTCTGTGAGGTCCACCGTACAGCCGTCTGCAATTCCGCATCTGTCTTCTGCAGACTGCCTTACGCCAGGAAATATAGTCCACGGTGAGCAGGGATTCATTGAGCGCAGTCCGATCGCCTGCCGCTACGGATGCCGTCGTCATGGCAACAATAAATCGATGCGGAAGCCCACACGTCCCGGCCCGGGGGAACAGCGCATGCGCCGCGGGCGGTGACGTCATTGTGACGTCATGCACGTGGTGGGAGGAGAGGGGGGGGGGGAGTAATAGAAATAATTCATAATGGATGCAGCCTAAATATACCGTATGCTACTATTACGTGTACAGCGAAGCCCTCATTGATTATATTGCAGAAAGTGTTTCCATGGAGACAAAAAGATAAATAATTTTCACTTCTAGCGATTTCGGTGCGGAAGACATAATCAGTGATTGTTAAACCCCAAGGCGCTAAATTATGGAATTGGAATATTCACCCACTTGAAGTTGTGTCTCGCTAACGCGACCCACAACTCCAAGTGGATGAAAAATACTTTCATTTGAAGGTAAACATAACGCCTAAGAACGGCATAAGGCCTAAAATGGTCAACTTATGACTCCCTAAATTGTGTGTAACTATTTTTCATTCATTTGAAGCTGGAAATGCTTCAAATGACGAAAAAAATGGTTTATTAAAAAAAAAAAGATTTTATTACGGTAACTGATCATCTATACCACTAACTGTTAACTGGGCCATCTATGCCACTAACTGTTTGATGAAGTCTATTAAAAATTCATTTGCACTGACAGATGCTCAAAAACAACGTATGTAGGCTTACAGTGGTGGACCCAGAGAGGGGTAGATAGGGGGTCTGCCCCTCCCTCCTTTTCAGAATTTGAATTGGCCAAAAAATGCTCTAAACTTGTTATTTGGCACACAAAATTATCTCGGGTTTGTGCCCCCCCTCCCCTTTAATCAACTGAGAGGACTAAAAAATCACAGGTTTACGCATCAATTACAAGCAGAATTGCGAGAGGTCAACCAAATAGAATTCTACCCACCCCTTTTCGCTAAGTTCTGGATCCACCCCTGATAATCTGATCACCCCTAGCAACACAATGGCTAGCCCTCAATTATTTGAAAAATTCGTACGCGTCGTCTGACATATTATGACATATTCTGACATATTCTGACATATTCTGACATATTCTGATTGAAATGAACTTAACCCTTTAAGCCCTCACGATGCATTAAAGCATCATTTAAAACCCCTGAAAACCTAATTTTCCTACAAATAAGTGTTTTAGACTAAAAATTTCCATGAAACTGGTTTACCAATACATGGCAATTTTCTTCACTTTTTCACCAACATTAAATCATCTTCATCCACTACAAGTCGAGAATTGCGGCAGCAATTCGCGGCTTGTAGTGGATAAAGATGGCAATGGTAAATTCAGGCTGGAAATGGTACTTAATATCATTGTACGGATTTTTCCGTATTCTACAGGGTTTTTTTGTGTTTTAAAATTCTACGGACGGATTTCTTAAAGGTCAATTCTACGGATTGTTTGCTACCCTGATAACATCGCAAGGCTCTGACACTGTGACCTCCATTTTTAAATGTAATAGTTTCAATACGATCACAATTTTACCCATGCTGAAAATGGCCTAGTTTTCATAGGCACTTGAAATATTCGTCTCAATTTCTTGGCATCCGAGTTTTTTGGTAGGCAGCGCGAGTGTCGTGTTTACACAGCTGGCTGTGTAGACAAAATGGCGGTCAGTGTGACTGGGCCTCGCGCAGTAAATGAGTTAGGTGGCCCAGTCATACCGGGTAATTGTTTGCAAGTATCGTTTTACAATTTCGCAAATAACATTTTCACTACCCAATATGCATGGGGTTTTTGGCCACCTTTGTGCACATATAGGCTAAACTAGAAGGAGAACCTTCTGGGGTTGGTCAGGTGAATGAGATGACACTGCCCTCCAGACACAAGATTTGAAATTCTAGCCCTGGCGGTCTGAGGCCGAGCACACTACCTCTCGGCCACGGATGCTCCCCACAATACTGAATCTTTACGAGTGAGCGGGGAAGAAACTATTTTCTTTTAAACCTGAATGCCAGAGCGGGGGACGAACCCGCGAGCGCTGTTTTTTCAAGCTGGCACCCCGGCCCTTTTTTTCAAATGCGCAAATCTCAACCTGCAAATAATAACAGTGATTTAAAGGCCCCATGTAGTCCCCAGACCTACTCTGCACAATGTCATATTTCATACTATTTTAGATAACTTTCTAAATATTAGAGTGTTCATCTCCTATTTTTAAACCACTGGGAACGATTTTCCCGAAGGCAAATGTAGGGGGCGGAGCTATTTCATGACGTCAAAAGGTGGAGACATGCTTGGCTGGTAATAATACATGTACACGTGCATATAGCTGATTATGTATTGCATGATTTTATAAAACTGACAAAGTCAATACGGAACGCCGGCCAAACGCCGCCTAAATGTATGAGGAGCACCAGAATTGATGGCCATCACCGCGACCGCCCCTGGCCAGCGTCTAGCATTCACTAGCCCCTTGTTCACCCTGTCGATGCGGGTATATTGAAATGAATAGAAATCTAGTTCAGCTCTTCACTCGTGTCACCAGTGTCTCTATCTCTACTTCAGACACTGGTCATCTTCCCCAGATCAGCTAATATTAACCACCAGGGGACAGAGATTTCACAGCCACTCTCTGTACTGCCGCATCTAGGTGCGTGGGAAAAATCCCGCTTCTTTCAGAATGATGGCCTCACAGAGTGCAAAATAACTCGATTCATGTTATTACCATTGACGCTTCTGAAAATGAGATAAAAATATCTAGGCTGAATATACACTGATATATACCGTATGTAGTAAAAATTGTGCTTAGCTCATACTTTTAAAAACTCCATTAAATTAATTATCAATAAATATAAAAATGAAAGCGGAACACTCATGGATACCCCCAGGTTTGTATGACGAGCACTGCGTGCACAAATTCCCATGTGTTGGCAGCGGATGGGCAGGTGTGCATTTAAACACAACTGGCCAATCACGATCTCCCTCACCGCTGGTGGCTCATTTATGAACTGCTGGCTGCTGGTTGGCAGACGGTGACGTAACAGACGACAGAGACCCATGGTGTTGGATATGTGTAAGTGCCACACAAAATCTCAGTGGGTGACTGTGACAAAAATGAAATGAATCGGGCTTTAGGCCACCTTTGTGCACATATAGGCTAAACTGGGCCAGGAGAACCTCCTGAGGATGGTGAGATGATTGAGATGACACTGTCCTCCAGACACAGGATTCGAAATTCGAGCCCTGGCGGTCTGAGGCCGAGCACGCTACCTCTCGGTCACGGAGGCTCCCCACAATACTGACTGGGTGACTGTGACACTCACTGATAGCTGAGTGTAATTCAGCTCATGCACAAATACAAGAAACATGAAACATATACCCGATGCAGTTTCAATATTAATTCAGATTCAATAATGGGCGGTTTTTGTGTGTGAAGTCATGAGGTGGGAGATCCGCCTAGCCAATGAAATGTGCACATTTTTAATTTTTATTTTTGGAAATAACTGATAAAAATGGACTAAAATAATCTGCTAAGTTATGAGATAGTTCAATGTGATATATACTTTAATTATATTGATGAACTTAAATCACTTCACAGGGCCTTACAGGGTTAAATATACGGTGCTCCGGACTTAAAGGGTTAAATATACGGGTGCTAATGGATAAATTAAGATCCATATATTTGTTCTGTATAAAGAAAATTGTAAACGCTTAGGAATGCCTCTACCACTAACGCTTAGGACTGCCTCTTCCACTGGAATGATTAATAGGCCTACTCATTTTTCTTTTGTCGTCAGATAAACCATTTATTCAATATGTTACAGAGTGGTCTTTGTCTGTTCATATATATGGTTCGATCGTCATTTGTTTTGTGGCGATATTTATCGGAATTTGCCTCGTATCCAATTTGTACTTTTAGAACATGACGTGTGCAGGCAGTCCACCAAACAATGCCATTACGCCCCACCTTCCCGGCTTCTAGAAAACCTGACACGTTGAACCAATGTTGGCTTAATGCTGGCCCACCGTCGATGACGCTGGCCAAGCATTAAAACAATATTTTGTAAACTTAGCAAGTCCAAGACGTTGAACCAATGTTGGTTTAATGCTGGGCCACTGTCTACGACGCTGGACCAATATTAAACCAACCTTGGTTTGCCGGATACGTCTCATGTTGGCTTTCCAACCAACGCAATACGTTGATGCAATGATGGTTTATTGTTGGGCCGGCGTCGCGGACGTCAGGACACCATTAAACCAACATTAGGGCCTATATCCACGTAATGTGTGTGTTTGGACGTCAAACAAATTACGATTCAATTTGCGACACTAACAGCATTGGCACAGCATAATCTCAGCGTATGGTTCCCCTTTCTCCACCCGCTGCCGACTTGCCCCTCCTCCACCTTCCCCCCGCTGTCGACTTGCCCTTCCTTCCTTCCTTTTCCCGCCGAAGCTCAGGACGAGTTGTCATCGACTGATTAACCCTCTAAGGCCTACGTTCTTGTGTATGACCTGGGTTTAGTCCGTAATAACAGACCCTGTGTGCGATACAGAGGCTGTATTTAAAGTTGTGTCCCAAAAATCCGGTGCACGGACGATCGATTGCGCAATGAACTAATGCGCCAAGCTTGTTTTAATTTCGCTAATTTGTCCTCTTCGCGGAATTCCTTTGTTTGTTTGTCTGTTTGTTTGTTTGTTTGTTTGTTTCCTACTTCATACCATGGTTTGGTCTCAGTAGGCTAATAGCCTAAATTGAATTGAATTGAATTGAATTCAATCGAATTGAATTTACGCTGGCTTCTCTGCAAACGTGATAAGTGCCTTAGTCTACCTATGCCTGCTAATCACGAGAATAGTCGTTTTAATCCGTTTTATTAGCCGATTAAATCACTGTTATTGGGAACGAAGTGTTTGTTTAGACATCAAGACTTGTAAATGCGTGTTCTCAAAATAAACAAAAAGGCCTATGAGTAGGCCTAGCTGTCAACCACTTGAGGTTGTGGATCGCGGTAGCGAGACACAACCTCAAGTGGTTGAAAATTTAAAGAAATTAACTTAGCAGGATAAGGTTTAACCCTTTAACCGCCGGTCTCGATTGTAATAAGTTTTTCATTTTTGCATTAGCACATTAAATAACAGCTGTTGAACTTGATAGGAAGCGTGACATAAATCAGCAAGAATTAAAAATTGTTCACCTCCATTTTGTCAAATCTGAATAATTTTCACACCCACTTGAAGTTGTGGAAGGAGTCAGCGAGACACAATTTCAAGTGGGTGGAAATTCCAACTAAAAAATTTGAGGTTTATGTGGTAACGTAGTGCGTCCACCTTCCTTTCTTATCTATTTTAACTTGCTAGGACTCCATATGAGCTACATATGGCTTACGTATTGAAGAAAGTTTTACACCAAGTAAATGTCAAGGTCGTCATTATTGACATTGCCTGGTATTCTAGCAGGTAACACTTGGTAACGTTATGGGCTTGTTTTATACATAGATCGTTCAGTTGCCGATTTCTTTTGTTGACATACGCTGAAGGTGCATTGTCGATAAAATAGCTCTATAGAAAATTTTGGGGCTCCTATGCATGTATGAATGAATGAATAAATCAATGAATCAATAAATGAGGAACAAGCACTTCATGACGAACAAACAACTCATCATGTCTGCTGGGATATTTGTGCTACAAGCGGTCAAATAAAGACATCACAAGCGACACCTCGTGAATACAAGCGCAGAAGCATGACAAGAGACACCTGGTGAATACACGCGCTGTGGCATCACAAGTAGGTTTGTTGTCCTACTGCATCTGGCGGGACTGTAGATTAGATCTTATCGCCAGGTGGCGTAGAACAGGGAAACAGTCTAGGCCTACATCACAAGCTGCTCAAGGACATTTCGCACCAGACAGACAGACAGATATTTTATTGACAGAAATAAAAGTCATTACAGACTTATTTGTCCGAGACGTGTCGCCCCCCAAGACGTTTCGCACACATCTTCAAGACGTTTCGCCCCCGTCGCCGTGACGACTTGTCCCAGTTTAAGACGTTTCGCCCCCCTGTGAGACGTTTCGCACCCACAGAAGACGTTTCGCCCCCTATGTCAGACGTTTCGCCCCCTATGTGAGACGTTTCGCCATCCTATTGAGACGTTTCGCCCTCTATTAAGACGTTTCACCCCCTAGGGAAGACGTTTCGCCCCCTGGAAAAGACGTTTCTCCCCCTTTCTAAATTAGGACATCTCGAACCCTTATGTGATCGAGACGTTTCGCCCCCATTCTTATAGCGGCCAAGAAAACATTTCTACATACCACAAAACATATTGTTTAGACCATCGACATCATCACAATTAATTGCAGACTATTATTATTTTTACTAATAAATAGTAGTAGGCCCCCTATTTCTATCTATGAAACTTGCGTTTATATCTAGGCCTACCGTATTCTGTTTTGTAAAATTGATATTGTATAACATACAGAGTCATATAAATATATAGGCCTACGTTCATAGAGTAGAGTAACAATTGTACACTTGCATTAGGCTACATGTACCATGAGAACGAATCTAAAGGGTCGAAGGGGGCGGGGGTTATTAGGCTGATCCTGCTCAATAGCAATTAACACGGCGTGATCTACATCAGGCGTGACGACGCTATATTGTTGTGCTGTATTACGAATAACGTTAATTATTTTTTCTCTATCCAAGTAGGCCTAGATATTTTCGTTCGTTTTACCCGAGACGTTGAACCAATGTGGGCATGTAATCTTCACGAATATTATACAGATTTTAAGAGTAGGGTGCGGAACGTCTTTCGTAAATATAAAGAGAGGGCAAAACTTCTTTCCGAATAATACATGGGACGGCAATCTTATGCTGTTTTATAATTAGGGTGCGAAACGTCTTTCTTAAAGATGAATATCACGCTGATTGATGAATAGCGGGCGAAACATCTTTCCTAATTATGAAAAGGGTGCGAAACGTCTTTCCAAATTATAACTATAGGGGGCAAAACGTCTTTCAGATAAGGGGGCGAAACGTCTTACCAAAATATGAAGGGGGGCAAAACGTCTTTCCTAATAATGAAATGGGTGCGAAGCGTCTTTCCTAAATATGACTTGGGGGCGAAACGTCTTTCTGAAATATGGTTTGGGTGCGAAACGTCTTTCTGAAATATGGTTTGGGTGGGAAACGTCTTTCTAAAATATGGTTTAGGTGCGAAACGTCTTCCTGAACTATGAAAACGGGGGCGAAACGTCTTTCCTATTTATGGGGTGGAGCGAAACGTTTTTCCTAAGTATGAGTTGGGGGCGAAACGTCTCACTAAAAAATGGTGCGAACTGATTATGGGGCATATTAGAGTCGAAATTCCTGATTTCTAATTATTGACAACCATGTCAAAAATTAGAAATACGGGAATTTCGTCTCTATATCTAGCCTAACTGGTAAGTGCGCAGCACAAAAATAAAAAACTTTTGCAGTTCTAGTCTATGGACATGTTTACATCATATGGTCATATGGTAAGAAGCCAAAATAAAATCACCGATTTTTTGATGATTTTAGCCTGGGCCAGTACCTTTAATCTGTTTGAGTGCATTAGACAAAAAATTGGCCTGATATTTTGTATTGGTCTTCCTCATGGGCCAGTACCTTCAAAGCCGGGCCTCGGGCGAGAGCGGAGTTGACCTGAGCGACATCTATGTGTGGAGAATGATCGCACATTGTGGATTTTCTGGGGACTCGCTGGATGGAAACTGCGCCTACGTTCATTGAGGTTCTTTTACGTCCAACTCCAGTTCAGTCAGACGAGCCATCTGATTTACGTGATTGTCTGAGCCCCACGACACGACATCACTGCACGCAACATGTCCTAGTGTATACAGCACCTGGCAGTCCCAGGCGGTCACTCTTCCAATTATGAACCGGGCGCGACGTTGCTTAACTTCAGTGATAGAGCCAACACCGATGAGCGAACGCCGTATTCCGTTTATCCAACGTTTATCCATTTATCCAACGCCGGCATATCGTCTTCGACGTTGGTCCAACGTTGTATAAATGTTCACGAGGTCTGGAAAGTCTATTTTCATGAGTTATGACTGAACATGAAGATTTGTACATTTTTGGTGTCAAATTAAACAAATAAGAGTAATTTTCACGCAATTGAAATTGTGGGTCGCGGTAGCGAGACACAACTTCAGCAGTCTGGCAAAGAGAAGGAGACATGTAAATATTTTATTTACCAGAACGTGTAAATATATTGAAAAATAATATCTATGAACTCACCAGGTGGCGCTCTTTTCAGGCACTGTCTACATTTGATGCTAGCCCTACAGGTCCATTAGCCCAGGTTATGCAGGATGGGAGAGCAGATGAAGAGGATGACAAAGGGGAGACCGGGGATAGCTCGCACAGGGGTACTCAGTACAGTGCCCATCATTTTTACAGTAGGGCCTAAATGTACTTTAGTATTGTGCTGCCTCTTACAGGAAGATTGTATCAATACCCTTGACTTTATTTTCAAAACGAATTATTAAAACTAAAAACACTTTTTTTCATTTTGAGGGTTCAAAAGTATTTTTTGCTGTTTCACAAAATATTATTTTGCTCGATATTTGCAATTGAAACTGACAGTTTCAATTCTTATATTTGTAGTGCCATAGCTAGTATAACTAAGGCCAATGTGTTTTATTTCTCTGTTTTAGATCAGAAAAATCCAAAATCTAATGAGGGAGGGCGGTAAAAAAAACAGTTAGGAAAAAAAACCATTCAAACTATTTTCGGAAAAAGTTAATAAGGGGGACCAAATAAAATAACATTGGACAAATTTCTGTAAAAGTTAATGAGGGCGAACAAACAAAAAAAGCTTGACCTATTTTATATAAAGTTAATCGGGGCGACGAAAAAAACAAGCCAAAAAAAATAGCTGCAAATTTTTTTTCTATTCCTTGAAATGAACTTCGGAATGTTTTTTATCTACTGGAATTATGTTTTTTTTCGAAAATCGGCAACAATTCAATGCGCGCGCTTTGCAAAAACCCCATTTTTTGGGGTAAGGCGCGGCCTAAATCTAATGCGCGCACTCATCTAAACAAAGAGGGATAACGTTAAAGCATCCCCTTGGGATGACATCAATTTTGGTTTTACTTCCGCACTGAAGTAGTGTATCCCACGGATCATGTTTTTATTTTTTTTAGAATTTTCATATTTTTACAAATATTTTTAATCAACATTTCTATGAAACCAGAAGAAACCCAAACAAACTATTTGTATACCTGAAGGACGATTGAATGTTTTCACAGCATTGGGCCACATATTGATGGCATCAGCCCAGCGTTGGGTAGAAAATCAGTGCTGCGGGTGTGTCCTCCCGTGTCCTGACTATGAGACACCAATTATCCCCCAATTAGCGGCGACTGCTCTGATCTTTGTTCATCGGCCCAGCGTTGGGTAGAAAATCAGTGCTGCAGGTGTGTCCTCCAGTGTCCTGACTATGAGACACCAATTATCCCCCAATTACGGCGACTGCTCTGATCTTACCGTCTGATACGTGGGAATATGTGATGGAAAGTGTTTAATATTGCTGACTTGTTTTGTTTACATGGCAATATACGACCTGGAAATACAACTATTTTGCTCTTTTTCGGTGCTTTAAAATTGTTCTTTGACTTTTTCGTATTTTTAGCTAAGATCAGTAGGCTATATAGCTTCATTGAAAATGTCTCATCCCAAGGGGTCCCTTTAATAATCCTTTATGCATGTTAGGTTGTCTTCTATGATGTTAGTTATAACTATAAAAACATGAAAATACGTCCATGTGGGGTTTGTTCGAACAAAGAACAAATAAAATGGGGCTAGTTCGACTGTTCAGATTAATCCCACAAAATATCTCGTAGGGCCTACATCCAACACTGCTTAGACACACCCCATCCCATGATCAAACTAACTCCGCATGTGGGGTTTGTTCAAACAGTGAAAAATCTAACTTTAACATGTTTTTCTGACTCTACTTTCTTTTTAATTTAAGAAAAGTGTAAGCTAAAAATACCATCTATAGTTGAATACTTCTGGACAAAAATTTAGGTCTTCTAATTTCATCTAAAAATTAAATCAGTTTTTTCAAAATTTTGTTCGAACTAGCCCCGGTCTCCTCTACCATATTTGGATGACACAGAAATGACACCGAAAGAAAAACAATGAATAAAAAATCTATTTTCAGACAGTTACTGTCAAATATATATATAAAAAATAACTATGGCCTCTACATTTGGCACTTCCAGGCTTTTAGTGGTTTCTCTAGTGGCGTTCCAGACAGCTCCTAGTGTACGCAAGTCCGGTCCTCAACAATCATCTACTCCACATGTTATTGCATACATGTTGTGTGCTGAAGAATCAAAATGATTTCCTTGAAGCGTAAATCTAGGTGCCCCGGTTACAAAATGTGGTGGAAAGAATTCCAGAAATGCTCCATCCCGAATCAACATCTGTGGTTCTTCATTTTGACACTAATAATATATCGAACACAAGGGGAAGCACAGCAGACTCTGTAAAAACATTTAAAATGTGTTTAAACCCAGGAAAAATATTATTGGTAAAAGAGAACTGCTTGTATTTGCTGTCCCTCCATCAGCCAAGTAAACAACGTCTCTGGCAAGCGCAGCGAGCCACAGAGCCGTGAATCTAGTATCAAAGTAGCTTTGATACCAACTTTAAATTGCTCTTCTGGACTTAATCTGATGAGCTATGGCCAATCTAACATCATCTTGCTTATAATAAATATATTTTCTTACATATCTGTGATTCTTGAGCTGATATGTGA
Source organism: Flabesymbios commensalis (assembly GCA_964017125.1). Lineage (NCBI taxonomy): Eukaryota > Metazoa > Annelida > Polychaeta > Terebellida > Flabelligeridae > Flabesymbios > Flabesymbios commensalis. The sequence goes on from OZ024917.1 coordinate 70,083,937, forward strand.
CATATTGGACCTGAAAAGTAAAATATAACTACAATTCACCGCGATATAGTTTGCATCAACCTTCGCCAGTGCGACATGAGCGACAACTATGTGAGGAGAATTCGTCCGCTGAAGGCGCATGCTCAGACCGCCTTAAATTTGTTGATCAACACAAAAACACATGCGTGAAGCACAAGAAAAACGGCAGATACCACGTGCGATAACGTCATCTACCATGTGCGATGACGTCATCTCACAAAATCTCGCGTTTCCACCCCACTCCACCCGAGATCACTTGGTAGCCTCAAGTGTAGTTTCGGATAAATAACATGAATATAAACTTACTTTCCTTTTTTAACAATGAAAAATCTTCTCATATATGCGTCAAATATGGTAGTGAAGACGTGGGCACAGTTTTTTCTGTGGCAGGACAGCGGCTGTACACAATTCAGCGCCGTAGGCCGATGAGCGTTATCCCGCCATGTGAAGACTATACTACCACCACAGAAACACAAAAGCTTATAATCCCTCAAGCATAATTGCGAGCGTGAAGGATTTGTGTTTGCAGATAGTAAACTCACTAGTGAAGACATTAGTAGAGACTGAGTTTATTTAACACGTACTGTGAAGGTACACCTTGCTGATTATCTTATTTAAACTGTTCAGGATTTGTCCGTGCACCACGAAAAGAGGAGACACCAAGCAGATATAAGAAAGATTCTAGCACTAATTTATTTAAAGCAAGTCATTTATTTAATACAAATAATCATTTATTGACAAAAGACACAAGTATATTTCGCAAATGTTTTGAATGTATTTCTTGAAACATACATGGTATAGGAGACAATCTCACTGTTGAGAGTGTGGTAAAATCAGTTTCATATTTTGATGTGATAATGTTTTGTGGATTTCAAATGTGCTTTTGATACTGTGAATTGATAGTGATGTTTTATAAATTAGTGAAAAGAGGTATTGATGGTAGTTTGATAAAACGTCCACGAGATACGTATAGAAAAACTAAAATGAAAATGTGTGTTGATGGACTTTTGTCTGAAATATTCACTGATGAAGCAAGTGTGAACCAAGGAGATCCAAATAGTTCTGATATGTTTGTCGACGCTTTTATGTGATCTCAGGGACTTAATGAAAAATGTGGAATTATTGTAAATGAATAAATTCAACTGCATTTACTGTGGGCTGATGATTTAATTATGGTGTCAAATTCAATCGAAGATTTGCAGAACTCCGTTGATAACCTTTTGAAGTATTGTTCAAGGTGGCAACTAATTGTGAATATTCTAAATACAAAAAAGTTTAATATTTGGCAAGAAACTTAATAGTTTAATGGATGTACACTTTTTCTTCAATGGATTACGGATTGAAACTACAACACAATACAAATATTTGGGATATATTTCCCAATCAAACTGTAATATTTTCAAAGAATATTTAAGTCACACTCTCTCAAAAGCAAGTAAAGCTACATATAAAGTACAGATTTTTTGTGTACCTTTAGGAAACCTACCCCTCCCCCCCCCACCCCCCACGTGAACTTACAATCAAATTGTTTAATTATATTGTCTTCCCTATTATTGAGTATGGGAGTGAAATATGGTCAGTTGGAATACATATCGGTGCTGTTGATATGTATCAAGTCAAATGTCTTAAAATAACACTTAAACATCTCAAACCCCCGGTTTAGCTGTGAGGTGAGGTGGGAGAGTACCCCGTGTCAACAAAATTATTACTTAGAGTGATCAAATATTGGTTCAGATTGGCAAATTTGCCGAATGACTGTATAACAAAAATATATTTGATGCATTGTGTACATTAGACAACCTAAGATATGTAATTTGGGTTACACACTTGAGAAAATTCTCTTTAATTATGAACTAAACTATCTCTGGAGATGTGTATCAGTCTCATTGAGACAATACAGAGATATTAAACACCATATTCTTGAGAGGTATAGATCATCTGTCATGTCACAAATGTAGAATATGGTCAGAATAATCCACAATTAAGGACTTACCAGTTATTCAAATCACAACTCAAGTGTGAAACCTATCTCGGACTTGCAGTCTCAAAATACAGGGATAGTCTTTGCAGACCTCGAACTAGCTCTCACAATTTAGAAATTTAAAGGGCAGGTATACATCACCAAAAAAACCGTCTGAACAGATATTGTTTTATCAGTGTGATGATCAGTTGGTTGAGAATGGAATTAATTGTGTGTTAATTGTGTATAAAACGTATACTGTCTTAGTATAGTATAAACATATTTTTATTTACTAATTAGAACAATACAAAATGTAATACAAGGTTCCTCTCAGTTGAATAGTATTAGGACAATATAATGTTGCTGTGGTGGCGGCTCTGTGGCTACATTGGTAGGCCCCATTTCGATTTGCATATGAATCGAGTGACCTCTGTCTTTCGTACAGAATTGTTTAATGGGCCTATTGCAGTGAAGTTTATTCTAATTTTTTTTTAATATGACATTCCCGGTCTCGGCGGTTTGAAAGAAACAAAATTGTTTCTTCCCCATCCACGTGTGAAAGTTAGTATCGTGGGGAGCCTCCGTGACCGAGAGGTAGCGTGCTCGGCCTCAGACCGCCAGGGCTCGAATTTCAAATCCTGTGTCTGGAGGACAGTGTCATCTCAATCATCTCACCATCCTCAGGAGGTTCTCCTGGCCCAGTTCAACCTATATGTGCACAAAGGTGGCCTAAAGCCTGTATCATTTCATTTCATTTTTTTTTTTAATATGACAATAGAGGAGCAGTTTATAGCTTTATTAACAAGTGAAGAGACTGCAATCATCTATATTGGTAGATTTACCTTTGACAGTTTTAAAATTAAGAGATCGGTAACAAAGAATGCTAACAATCATCCATTTTTTTTATTATTTAATGCTTTTTTGATTATCTATCAAATAATTACATGATTCTAACCGAAAATGGTTCTGTGTCAACGACATTCATAACTTATTTTTATATATAATATGTTTGTCTTGTAATATTACCATTAGAATATCTCCAATAATCTTGTGCTTTAAAAGCAAGCAATATATATATAGAAGTTATTTGTACTGTAAATATATATCACTACTCGGTATTCAATCAAATTTGTATTGACCCATGTGTCAGAATGACACTCTGGTCTAAATAAAATTTATATATATGAAATATCTCGCATCGACCAATCGATTTTCATCTGCTACCACTCATGTATACAAGGTTCCACCTAGGACAAGACGTGGCATCAGATCTGGGGAGGGGGCAAGGGAACCGCCTCGTGGTTTGACATAAAAAAAGTCTTTTTTAATAAATCACTCCAAAATACAGTCGTTCGTGGGCTTATAAAATAATATGTAGCCTAGGCCTAATAGGATAATATATGGTTTGAAATTCATTTCAGATGATCAAAGACACCGCACACTGAATAAAAGAAAACGCAGAGGGGGAGGGGGGCTTGCAACACCCGTGCCTGCATTTCAGACTCGATCCGTTCCTTTGAAGTACATCCTCACTTTCACTTATACATCATTGCATGCCTGCGGGGGGGGGGGGGGGGGCGCAGACTCACCACTGATATTTTTACTTGAGTTTGTAAATAATATTCTGGTAAATGAATAGTTTGGTCTGGTGTACACCCAACAGAACATCCCAAGTCATACGACACTCATTCACCCAGCATATTGCTAATGCATAGCCAATGCACTACCTACCTACACGCAGACTAATTGAGACATGAGAAAAAAAAATTCTGCTCTCAGCTATAGAACTGTCCGCACACGTGACTTAACTTGCATAGCGGGTCAACTCCCACACTTAAAATTACAAAATTACATTAAAAAAATATCTAAACCAATTGCTCGTCTGAGGAAACGCCAGTCTCCAGTAGTAAGGAGATTCCAGTAGTAAGGAGATTCTGTAATAAAGACATGCGTTTCTCCAACCTAGGTAGGCTACGCTGCTGGGTTAGTCTGTACAAGTCGGGCATATAACAGTCTGGAGGCCGCGATTCCTCTGCAGAAATCTACACCGGGGGAAAGGGACATCATCCCCAATCACTAGGTCAACAGCAGGTACCCCGGCGCCATCAGGGGTTGCAGGAAGGTCAGCCACTGGCTGAACTCGAATTAAGGGCTCGTCCACAATAGGTGGGACTCCCGGATATGGATAAACTACTTATCCTGGTACAGGCGGTGGAGGATTCTCTAGCTGAAGACAGGGGCGCAAAACAGGTTATCCGATGTCTGAGTCATCAGACACTATGGATACACTGTCCTCTTCGTCAGAAGTAGCATCCTGGCCCTCGTCAATAACCTCCTGGACGACTGCCACGGGATTTAAAGTCTCATTTGGTAATAGCTAGCGAAATGCTGTTAGCAGGCAGCGACAAGTTGCGGTGGAGAACTCTAGTGCGACATTTGTTATTTTCCTGCTTCCTTGGAAGACTGGGATATCAGGGTTTGGTCGACCCATAAAAACAAACAATTCCTTCTGCTACCGGTCAGCAATCTTGTGCTTACTGTGCACACCCACATTCCTCACCAGCACACTGTCTCCTACTTCAAAGCCACTATCCCTAATCTTTTTATTGTAGTGTTCTGCGTTATCTTTCTGTGATTTCACTGTGCTAGAATAGGCATAGCCCAGTTGTTTTTTCAATAAAGAAACATGGTCTGTGTATGTTCCTCCTTCTCACCCTGCCTATGGAACAACAAGTCTACGGGGAGTCGTGGATGACACTCAAAGATTAGAAAAAATGGTGAATAACATGTTGTCTTGTGGCATTATAGGTGTGAGTAAGCGCCGGAACATCCAGTCAAGTTTTTGTTCTGGTTCTAATGTACGAAGCACATCCAGGAGTGTGCGATGAAACCGCTCCACTTGCCCAGTCCCAATCGGATGGTAGGGGGTGATCCTGGATTGTTCAACTGTGATGAGCTGACAAAGATGCTTAATAGTCACACTTTTGCAATTTCGGCCATTATCGGAGTTCAGGCGTGCTGATAAACCATATTGAATGACATAGTTTTCGAATAAGATGCGAGTAGTAGTCTTGGCATTCTGGTTTTGAGTCTGGAATGCCTATTGTGTAATGCATCAAGTGGTCGGTCGCCACTAAAATCCACCCTCAGCAGGTTCAAGCGAGAGAAATCTATGCACAGCATTTTCTGCGTAGTAGTAACATATACTAGTGCGTCGCGAACTTGCATGGCTTTGGGTCTAAGACATTGGTCACATTTCCCCATGTACACGGCAGTGTCCTCCGACATCGATGACCAGTAAAAACGGTGACGTAGCAGTGATAGAGTACACTCTCTACCCATATGCCCAACTTTGTCAACACTGACGGCAGTATCATAGGATATATCGTCTCGCCATCTACTTGGCGCTGACGACAGAGCACACCATCTCTTATCACTAAATTCTCACGAGCAACCTTTTGACGTACAGATTTTTCTTTTTGTCGGTACAGATAACTAGGATATTAATATCTATATCCTTGAGCTGTTCTTCAGACCAGTTGTGGTGCTAGAGATAAGATTTATTTATAGTCACAAGCGTATATAGGGCCTATATATATATATCTGTGTTCAAATCCAGATGATGGTAGGATCAAATTTGCAGGGATATCCTGACCGCGATAGCCAACCCACACCTAGCCTCGACTAGTGAAACATCAACTTTTGAAGACTGCAAAGCAGTGTCTGCTACATCGGCAATCATACTTTCAGATAAATCACTCAGCCATTTAATCCGTGACAAAGAATCTACGTCGCTATTGTATTTTCTGCAGCATTATTTTATTGCCAAGTAAAAGTTTGCTAACTATGTGAACCAGCGGTGGCCAGTCGCATCTAGCTTGGGATAATTCTTCTCAGCTTTCTTATGACTAGCGTAAGCGATTACTTTATCGCGACCCTCTTGTTCCTGGTAAAGTATGGCACCCAGGCCCTCTACACTCCCATCAGTATAAATTTAAATGGTTTCTTAAAGTTGACAAAAGCAAACAGAGTAATCGTATAGGCTTTGACAATTGTATCAAACGCTTCCTGTTTGGCTTGATCCCACTGTATAGGGGTATCCTTACAGCGATGACCCTTCTGGTTGGTGGACTGATTCCCACTCTTCTGAAGCACTCCGTGTAGTTGATGGGTAATTTTTGAAAAATCCTTAATGAAGTGGCGATAAAAACCTACAAACTCAGGTATTTGATGTTGCGTTTGAAAAAACAACACTTACTCGGTTTCAATTTGAGACCTTTCTTGCGGAGGCATTGAAACACTGCCTCGAGCTTCTCAATATGCTCTTCGTAGGTCTTGCTAAAAACAACGATATTGTCTAGATAAAGTAAACAGGAGGACAAGTAAAGGTCTGCCATACAGGATTATATCAGCCTCTGAAACGTAGCTGGGGCATTCTTGTACCTGAAAGGCATAGCATTGTACTTTTAAAAGCCGAGATTATCGGCAGTAAATGACATATTTTCTCTATCCTCCTCATCAACCTGCCAGTACACACTCTTTAAATCTAGTGTCAAAAACCAGTGACTCATGAATTCGAGGTAGAGAGTATGCATTTTTAATCGTAAAGGAGTTCAAGCGCTTCAGGTCGATACAAACCGGAGACTTCCTCCTTCTTTTTCACCAAAACTATATTCGAAGCATAGGGACTGCTGGAACGAAGAATCACGCCCAAGTCTGCATCTCCTGAAGATGTTTACGCACGTCCTCAGTCATGTTGGGAGAAATTCTCCTCGGTCTCTCTCTAAAAGGAATATCAACGGTGAGACGAATACAATGCATCACCGACTTGGCCATGTCATGCTGAGAAAATATATTGGTCCAACGACCTATCCTATCCCAGACATATCCTTCACCTAATCGGAGTTTAGGTTGGTTTTCAATGACTCAACAAGTTTATTACGGAAGTCATCACTGGCGGGATTATCAGTTAGCCACTCATTCAGAGTTACTACATCTATGTGCACAGATAGCTCTTCGCGGGTAAAGTTGCAGCGTGTCCGGACATATTTTTCACCTCGACTGCAACCCTCTCTACTGCGCTCGTGTGGCCGATGCAGCACAGGTTAATAAGTAAATAATAGTATGTCTATCAGCCGAAAAGGTAGCTGCTTTGGTTCTGTTGGTTATAGGCGTGTGGTTATACGTGTACACTGTGTATTGTTAATATGATTATTGTGCATGGTATGTAGTAGGCATGTATAGCTATTGTGTATGGAAGCCGTTAGGTGTAGTCTATTCCATTGGTTTCCTTTTCTAGATCTTTCTGGTTATTGTGGAATCCTCTGGATTATAGAAGCTACGAGAAAACTGTAGAATACAAGAACGTATAAATAGGAGTAGTATTGTGATTGTTAGTTAGTGCCTGTTAGTTGATGCTAATGTTCATGCTAAGAGTTTGCTACAAAAGATTGATACATTATTTGATTAGCCTAGATATCATTGTGAGAGATTCTACTGGTTATTTATTCATTTTGCTGTCAGAGATTATTGACTGTAAAGTGATAGCCTAATTAATAGGCTAGGCTACAGTGACTGGCGATAGGCCTACTGACATTTTAACCTGTAAATTAAACAAACATTTGGATTATTCACTTTATTGGATATTTACACACTAGAGGACATTTGAGAACTGTAGAGATTAATGTAAGTGTCTTGTTTTCATTATTGTGAACTTGTCTGTCAAAGAATTGTCAAACTGAGATCATCACAGTGAAAATTGCTTGAATAAATACATTATTATTGTTACTTAAATGAGACTTTGAGTTTTAATTTATTATTTTGACGCTGATCGATTCAAATTTGGTAAATTGGTTTATTCAATTCCCCTAGACAAACTTTAAATAGAGCCAAAGTGAAACCCGATCTGGAGTTCGTAACAGTTCTTTTAGCTTGTCCTAGTCTATCTATACAGCTATGTAGCTCCTTTGCATCGATAGGCACCAAGCAGTCAGCACATTACGAGTCTCAGGCGAAATTACCTAACGTAAAATATTGATTTCGGCTAAGATGGTATCTTGTATCAGGAACAACTAAAAACTGGAGCATGAATAGCTTCTGGACGCAAGTCTGAAAATTTAAATTCGGCTTTAACATAGTCTGAGTACTTTTAGCTATCGTACTCACCATCGAGCTGGTATTAAGTAAAGCAAATGTCTGAGTGTCGTTTATGTGTCGTTACTCAACTTCGTTAGCTTGACGGACGAGACGAGTTACCTTCGTTTGGGAGTTTGCGACTGTTCGGCCTGCTGTCCACCACCCCTCGGCAGGCTTTTGCAAGTTAATAGGGCACTGCGATTTAATATGCTCCTGCTCACCGCATCCGAAGCAATACCTGGTGAGAGGTCTATTATTATTCCTGGTATGCGACTGGGATGGGGTACTACCCCGATTCCTACTCTTTAAACTATTTATACGACTCTGCATAGACTCGAGACTGACCAACACTTTATAGTTTAGCGGCCATGTTTGAGTCTACTACTGCACTCTGTACTGTGACTGTTTATATGACTATGGCATTAATTTGTCATACACAGGAATATTTTCATCTAATCAAAGAAATATTGCAGATAGGGGTATACGAAAATGAAATGAATCGGGCTTTAGGCCACCTTTGTGCACATATACGCTAAACTGGGCCAGGAGAACCTCCTGAGGATGGTGAGATGATTGAGATGACACTGTCCTCCAGACACAGGATTCGAAATTCGAACCCTGGCGGTCTGAGGCCGAGCACGCTACCTCTCGGTCACGGAGGCTCCCCACAATACTAACTTTCACACGTGGATGGGGAAGAAACATTTTTGTTTCTTTCAAACCGCCGAGACCGGGAACCGAACCCCGGACTCTGGCGTGAAAGGCAGCGGTGTTAACCACTACCCTAGGGCCCCCGCCCTAGGGGTATACGTTCTTTTATGCTCTAAAACATGACGTTCACGAATTGGTAAACCTCAGCGCAGCTATGTTGTGTAGACTTTTTGACAAACGTGTTGCTTTGGTTATATTAAACACCTCTGAAAATCGGGGATCCCATAATTCTTTAGCAGTTGAGAGAGCTCATTTGAAGTTTTGTAAATAGTTACTTAAAATAGCAAACGGTATCACTGATGGTTTATGGAGAAATAGGACGTTTACTCATGCTCATGTCAACAGAAAAAATATAATTTTAAAATATTGAGTGAAATTTGCTAACTGTAAGGCGTATCCACTTGTGAAACGAATATATATAATGTATTGTACAATGTAACTCTAAGTGATAATCATGTAATACATTGGGCAAGTCAAGTTAAAAGTCTAATTGATAGTCCAGGGTTTGGAATCGTGTTGAACGAACAGTTTGTAGCAAATGAGCTTTATTTTATTTATTACTTCGTGTAGACAAAGATTGTGTGACCAATATATACAGCAATTGTTTGGAATTATAACTTAAAGATCAAGTTGTATTTTGTATATGTTTTTGCATATATCGTTTTTTTCTGAGTATTTAAATAAAACTATGCCACGTAAACACAGAATTGCACTTGCAAAATTTCAAAGAAAAATTTCAAAACAAAGCCTAATTTTCAATATTTTACTAAGTAGAGGGCGAAACAGGTTATTGTGTATTGCATGTTTATGTAGACCTCTGGCGTCCTTGACGAAGAATAGCATTGCATTTTTTAATGTTCGATATCTGAAAGATTTAAACATACTGTACTCTTATTTTTGTTGCACATATAACAATGGTGATATTATGATCTATTATTATTCTATTGTATACTCACAGACTGTAATGTCTATTGCTAATAAATTATTATTATTTATTTCATATATATCAAAAGTTATATTTCTGATGTAACACTGCTTACCTAATTTTAAATTATACTCTGTGAATAATAAAATTATTTCTGAATAGTTTATATTTAAATCAGTACAAAAAATGAGCTTTTATGCAAAATTTGTATATGGTGACGGTATGTGTTTCAGCATTTTCATTATACACTAACAGTTAAACTCTTGTTGATTAATAAATGCCAGTATACTTCATTACGACATCATATACCAATAATTACTAGGTAGATTTGATGAGTACTGTTACTATCTCGATAATGGTGATCTAATTGACATATTCTTCAAATGTGACTTTTTACCCCTCGTATGTGATTGAATGGGGTTTTATGCCACAGGTTTAATGTCACAGGGTTGCCCAATCTGCGGATATATCCCTATTTTCTGCATTTTTGTTATGTTTTAAAATTTTAAAGGTCAATTATACAGATTGTTTGCAAATATCGTTTTACAATTTCGCAAATAACATCACTACCCAATATGAATGGGGCTTTAGACACAGGATTCTAAAATTGAGCCCTGGCAGAGCACGCTACCTCTTGGTCATGGAGCTACGGGTGAGCGGAGAAGAAACATTTGTTTCATTGAAACTTGTCTGCCAGAGCAGGGGAGGAACCCGCAATCTCAGACTTTCCAGCCACTGCACCAGGGCCTCTGCGCTCTTTACGAGAACAAAATTCCCGACTTTTCACCCGATAGATTTTAAAATTTCCATGATAACTAATTCAACACTAATTCAACTTCGACACTAACATAGGTAAACTACAGAAAATTCAAAACCGTGGCATGCGTATCATCTTGTAATGTCAGCCCAGGACACATATCGCGGACATGCTTTTAAACCTAAAATGGTTGAGTATTAAACAAAGAATTATGTTTTTGACAGCTGTCCTGGGATTCAAAATTATTCATTCCAAAACTCCAATTTACATGTCTCATTTGTTGGTCCCTGTTTCACATCAGTAGGATGCAAGGAGATTCACCTCCGGGGATCTTCTTGTACTCAGATCACACCCAAATTTGCTCACTACCAAAGGCACTCGACTCTGGAATCAGTTACCAGCATCCATTCGAACTGTCCCAAACCTCAAGACATTCAAAAAAGCCACAGCTTTCTTCATTGCACATAATTTCAACATCTACTAACCAACACTATATATCACATATATACACAAACATTTGCACAACATATCTGCATGGTTACATATACCATCCTACCATCTGAACTAATTTTGTAATAACAGATCAATTCCCATGCCAGTACAAAGACATTTCCTCAACTCAAAGCCTGCCAAACTGTTTTATATTTATTATTTGTTACTCTGTTAATATTTACTTGTTTTTTTATGGGCACCACGAAAAACAGCAATTTATTATATAGCCATATTGTAAAAAGCTGAATGGTTTTACCCAATAAATATTCTGATTCTTATTCAACTTATTTCATAAGCCACTCATCCAGTGAACATGCAGGTTTGTACGCGTGTAGCAAACTACTTGACAACTTTAGTTTTCCGTGATTTCCAGGTAGAGTTGGAACAACGAGTCGTTTTTAGAAAGTAATCAGGTGATAAAATTTGGCAACAACAAGAACCCTGCGGTTCTGTACAATTATTGAGAGTATTTTTTTGCATCAGACTGAAGTTGATATTTATATTAAGCAATGGGCCATGTAAAATTGTAATTAAAATAAAGATATATTTTCCGCCGATAAGTGTTTTAGATTTTAAAAAAACTTGCAAAAAAATAATTAGATGCACAATTTAAGTGCGAGATGTTTTCTTTGTTAGCTCACATGATAACAGTAAATTAAAATACTGTGCAAGCACTCCCAACACCCCTTGGCCGATGGTAGTGACTCAAAATGGCCACAAATTTAACACAACTGCTGGCAATACTCACAGACCACAAAAACGCATACAGTTGTTATTCATTATTACATTGCACGATATAATGGTGATTCAAGTTATAAGTCGATGTTCCATACAAAATGGCCTGAATTGATCCACTACTACCACTAGGTCCATATGACAGGAGATGTACACGGGATACGGTGATAGCTTGAAGAGATACGGTAATAGTTTATAGCATAACGGTATTTACCGGACAAATGTCGGGAGTTTAAATGTCCTCCATTATTTGCAAATAATAAAAATGCGATTTGGTTGAATTTAGCTGATATAAACACACGGTACATGCAGTAGAAGCTAAATTAGTGAAATCGCGTAATTCCAGACTCACGATCAAAGTGTGGGTGTTTAAACGAAGCCATGTTATGCGCAGCGTTTTTACGTCATCATTTGGAGGGGGGTACAGGTGTCCTTGTCTACATCTCGTGAAATAACACTTTCAGCATGAGATCCTATGAGACGAATGAGATGGGAGGGAGATGTTGACCAATCAGAGTTTGAGCACGCCTGTCAATCAGCCCTGTCGTTGACAGTCACCTTTCGATATGACAATGTAGCGTGAACACCAATATGTAGTCACAGGGCCAGTTGAATCCATATGACCATGATTTGTTTTGTGGAACAAGAACATGATTTTTTTGCGAGTTTTAGAAATCGTGTAATAAATATTATAACACAAAATATGTTGTTGTTTTTTATAGATCGTGTGATCAGATATTATAATTATCACTGATATTATAATATCCATAAGATAACTACCAAGCTTGTAGGCCTAAATTGGTTGAACACGCTCCAATAAACTATTCCGACCTTCATTCATCGCTGAATTTTTACTGGGGAGGGGGGGGGGGGGGGTAATGGACGCCAAAATAAGCGGAACAATACAAACAACAAACCTTCTGTAAGAAAGCTTTTTACTATGCTCGTAAACTCGACTCAATTTACAAGACCAATACTTGATATATAGGCATACGTGGCTTATCTATTATTACCACTAATTATGAAAAACGTCGTCCCCATGTCTGTGGTACGCGGTTTGTCCCTCAGTAAACTGATTCAATGTCATGGCTCTATGGTGAGACCGGCAATCGTCAATGGGTGAGAAATTAAATCAGATTAATCCGGTTAAATCAAACAACAACTCGGCTGACAATTGGACACTTTTTCAGAACAACTGATCTTGATTATATAACCATGAACATTAAAATAATGACAATTATATTTAATATTTCACCATATTTCGTCCTTGTTATTCCATGTCAAATCGTCGCAATAAAAAAGTTAACTTCTATATGAACGGGCATTGCTATGTTTCCGTAACCGCGTGCCTTGATTCACAATAACCACTGGGCCAACACTTTCCGGGCATAGGGTCAATGTGTCGTGGTTTGATCCTGACTCACAAAATTGATCATTTCGTCAATATTGGTGCTAAGGAAGTATGTAATATATCAATCTTGAATAGTTTGAGCTTAAAAGAACAAATATATATGCATGTAGATTGAATCCGTTTTTATGAACCATATTAAAACATTATTGGAAGGAGTACCAATAATGTCAAAACGTTTTTGAAATATCTCAATATATATTAAGGGGTCATTTTACAAGTTTGGTTTTTAACACGACTGTAAACTTTCTGGTACATAGACAAAACTTCTTAAAAACGTCTTTACAACGTGACACTCTTAAATCTGGTTCTATTTGTGGGGGTCATCTTGTTAAACAAATTTTTGTTTTTAGCACATCTGTAAAGCGTTTTGATGTAGCTGATTAACACTTTAATCGCAAAGTTATTTAAATTGAATTTTCACCCACTTGACGTCGTGTCTCGCTGACGCGATCCACAACTTACCATTCCATATTTAAACTACTCAATTTTAATAAAAACTTCTGTGGAAACCTCCCATGGCGAGAGGTGGTCCTCCATGATTGTGCTCGACTAAAAAACTGCCTACACTGGGCGAGTCAAAATTATTCAGATATGAGAAAATAGAAGTTAACTATTTTCAAATTTTGCCGCTTGGTGTCACATTCTATCAACAACATGCATAAAATGTGGTATTTACCATGGTTATAAAAAAATGAAAAACTGAATATAATCGGGACCGGCAGTTAAAACTGATTGAAAATAGGTTCATTTTCATTACAGAACATAGAAGTTAAAATTAACTAGTAACAAGCGCACACTCCACAAGAGCCCGCTGCCATTATTGAACTGGTCCGAGAACTGGTTATTAGCGACTTGTAGTGCAAATTTGAGCAGGATATATGAAAAACTTTTTGAAGTTATCGGGCCCACAATATAAATTAGAGACGGTTTCATTTTTTTTTCAGCCATTGTAGAACTTGTCCAAGAACTGGCTATTAGTAACATGCACACCGACGCCGCCGAATTTCAATTGCAATGGCACACCTTTTTAAATTAAAAGGCAGGCTAAAAATGAGTACTGTCAAACAAATATAATGGAGTCTTTCTTTAATCTTATCTTGTCACTCTCAAAATCTGGCTCTAAGTAGTCTTCTGCCCCTATAGATGACGAAACACATAGCTTATAATGTTTTTTATAATGAAGAATTGAAGACAAACAGGTAGTTTAGTAGTTGACTGCCGTTTATTGACGTATACAGCGTGAATGAGATCTATGGACAATGGCATTACAAGTGTATACAGGCTTACATACTGTGGCAACACGTATGCCGACTGACCCCGGTCACACGAGGTCAGCACACACAGAGGGTCAAGAGGTCACAGGGTGCTCCAAGTATCCACACCACCACGCTTCTCTATTTACAGTACAATATTATGGTGTGGACAGCACAAGCTGGCCGAGCGAGCGAGGAGGTACAGTGCGAGAAGATCTCACGACCCGAACAGCCGGGCTGTAAAACAAGCAAGCCGGAAATCTCTGTTCTCCATCAGAATTAACACACGTGTTAATATATCCAACACCTGAAATAACGCATGTGTTAATTCTGATCGACAACATGACAACAAAGGAAAGGGGGCGGGGGAACATATTGGCGCCGACAACAGAAGTAACGGCACATACATACACCCGAGCAGTGACCTGTATAAACAATTAGGGGCGGGCGGGCTGGCAGAGAAAATAACATTATATAACAAGATATTGAGCACTGCTTACAACATGGTGAACACACAGACATACCATGACCTCATGACCTAGATATGAGCTGTCTGATTGGTCAATGACTCAACCAATCACACAGCTCACATCTCCGTCATGAGGATGCAGAATGTTGTGTGCCGTTCAGAAACAATTACTAAATTCTGTACCCGCATTTAGGAAACACACAAGATTCGACCTGTCACTAATACATTACACCATGATACAATCCAGCAGTGTCTGTCAATCATCTATCGATCAATCGTGAATCAACCAATCACAGGAGACGCAGATTCCTATACAATGTAACAGAGATGTGGCCGTCCGGCCGGCCGAGGGGTTCGGTGCACCGGCGTCCCCCCGTCCCGTGCTGTACAGTATATACATGTGTTCTCGACAGTGTCGCGCCCAGTCACTAGGTGGCGCATCAGCTACATTACAAATCTGTACAGTAGACTGTGCCACCGTGCCTGTCCATAGAGTAGGTCCTCACGAGGCACTGTGAGGACCTACTGTGTGAACACACACCTACACAATAGTCCTGCGGGCTGTGCACGACACTGCCGAGTGGTGCCCCCACCTAACATCATAATGCCACATACCCCCGATACAGGGCAGTAATTACCGCCCTCAAACAGTTATAATGCAGTTAACACAGATTACGCCGCAGTGAATATAGTACATGTCACATTATTATTATTTCACAGCCATACAACTGACCGGCAGTTTGGCTCACTGGGGAGAGGGGGGCATCATCACGGGCCATGTTGTAAACTATTTTCTGATTAGTTAATTCTAGCAGGCCCTGCTAGCTAAAATAAAGGTACCCTAATAATTCACTAAACTACTATTTCCAGAATTAATAAATAGGGGTGTAACTACTGGCATTATTTTACAGGTTGTATCTATCGAGCTACATGCTATACAAACTCTCGGGAGAAATGTATAGATTACTGCAATGCTTGCTCAATTGATTTTCACCCGTTCCAGTGACCCATTTTACATCAGTAGTGGCCACTGGTGGTAGGTTGTAGTATAATTATACATTATCATTGTTAATAAAGATCCATTTTATTGTCATTTAAAATTTAATCAGGAATAAAAATTGCAGAAATGTTATGATGTGAATGTGACGTTCTGGCCACAAGGGGTTGACATATCACTCGAAAATAGCTGTTTTTCTTTCATTTAAAACTGTAACTTTCCTTTGATTTAACAAAGCCAGCATCAAATGAAACAAAAATACTGAAAAATAAAATTTGGCAAATAATCATAAATAGCTATTTAAATGAAGCATAAATTAATTGAGCCATTTAAGACCAGTTCAATTCTGTTTCTTAGGATTATCAAAATGTTTCAGCACTATAAATGTTGATACGATTAGGTGTACGCCAGTGTCAGGGGAAGGGGGGGGGGGGGTTTGGCAATGGCGGGCATCCCAATAATAACATTACTAACAGTTAGACATTTATACATATTCTCTGGATTTTACCAGAGCACAACAAGCATGGCAACAGAAAACAAAAATAACAAGCAAGTAAGGTCTGTTTGTACAACAAATAAACAAAAATAGATGCTGCCTTTGTCAATGTTCCGACCCCGCACTTAGTGAGAGAGGTTGTCTGTCTGTGGTGCTAGATGCGGTAGCGGAGACTTCCTCCATACCGACTCTAATCTGTACATGACCACAGAGTTTACCTTTAGAACCCTTTCTGCCAAGTCAGGGTTTGTCGCTACAGTTTGTGGGGGGTGGGGTCTCCCTAAACATTGTTTGTGCGTCGAGGGAGAAATAAATAGAGAATAACATATAAGACGCTGAGGGGTTACAGAGTGTGAAGCTGTGAGGTGTGCGGTATATCACACACGAAGACGTGTAGCGTCCCACGCACGAACAAGTGTCCGACACAATGTGAAGTCTGGCGTGCAGCATCTCGAGCACGGAGAAATAAGTGTAAACTTGACGTTAACCAACAGTCGCCGGTGATACAGCGATAACGTCAAAAACACAAATAAGCACTAGTTATAGAATATACATTCAATCTTTGTGAATTCCCACAAATTCTGGTTTGAAAGAAATTACAATAACCTCATACGAAGTTTAGCTGTATTAGTTGCCTTTGGGATGAAAATGTCGTGAGGTCATACTGATGAAGCTCTCATCCCAAGGTGACACTTCGGTCCCTGTAATATACATATCAACCTTTTAAATGCTGGTGTTGATTCAGGCTTTCTTTTCAAAATGCTTTTTCACAACAAAATTTTTCAGAATTTAAATCAAGCCTTAACAATTGTAAATTTACCATAGGTATTTTTCATTCATTTGAAGTCGGTATTTGCGTCATTTTCAAAAGAATGGAAAAGTTCAAGAATAGTGCAGCACTTAGAAAGTTGCCATGTAATATTAGTACACAGCGTTCAGCTGTATTTTTCTAGCATTAAGTTTGCGATCAACAAAACTTGTGGTGATCATTGGTGTCTTTAGATATGTAATCACACATATTGTTTGGTCTAATGCCAAGTTGATACAGACTTCCTCGAAGTCTCATGTTCTCAGGGGGTAGTATGGCCCTCTCGCTAGATGTTTCCAAGAGGGCCCTCATAAGGTTGTTCGCTCACACATACACTGCGGTTTGTCTCTAGTAGTTGCATGACCCTCTAGCTAGATGTTTCCTAGAAGGCATTGATAAGATTGTTCGCTCACACATACACTGTGATTCGTCTCGAATAGTAGTATGCCCTGTCGCTAGATGTTTCCTAGAAGGCATTGATAAGGTTGTTCGTTCACACATACACTGCGATTCATCTCGAGTAGTAGTATGGCTCTCTCACTAGATGTTTCCTAGAGGCCCTGATAAAGTTGTTCGCTCATACATACACTGCGCTCCGTCTCAGATAGGAGTGTGGACTGAGGCGATGATAATGAGAAGATATGCCATGTCATTCACACTCTGCAGCAGATCAGGTGCGAGAAGTGACAGCTTCATGCTGGTGAACTCACACGGCGGAAACACATGTACCACGTACGCCGGCTGAAAAAAACATAAATAAATGTTAAGTCACCTCAATCATTACGAAAAATTATCAGTTTTTAAAGTGAGATAAATTTTGGTTACAAAATAATCAAAAGTTTTTAGCACTGGCGGAGTTAAGAGAATTAGGGAGTATCTTTATATAACTCACTTTTACCACAATGTGGTAATGATAAGATATTGTTTGTATACAGTACCTGAGATTGGTCGGGTGTGGAGACGTTGACGATGCCGGCCGCCTGCTTCTGCTGTAGGTAGTTGATGAATCCCGTCCTCAGGTGATTGGTTTGCTGTAGGATCTCCACATGATCTCGTCCACACGGCACGGCCACAAGCATACTGTAGTCATTCTCATTCTGAACAAAATAAACAATCTCGGTAAAAATAAAACAATGAATTTGCAGGTCTGAAAGCATCATCTGATGCGATACAATGCCAGCTTATATCTAACTTTCCCTAATTAAAAACAAAATATATGCACAATGCAAATATTTCAAATGTTCATGTTCTCTCATATTTATACAGTAAATTAAACCCTGTAATTTTGAAAAGCGCCCCACATCACAAAAATGATGGATAAGAAAGACCGTCCCCACATTAAAAGAATTAAAATATTTACAATTGCCGTAGAAACATAAAATAGCCTGTATTCAGCTTCAAATGAAGCGGAAAAAATTTACTAAGATATTTATAATGATTTCAAATTGAAAAAACCCTTTGGTTTCCATGGTTTATACAAAAATATTTTATATGGGTTTCCTGGTATTTTATATGAGCGGACAAGTGTTTACCTGCATGCGGTTGTGGAGCTGTGATAACTGCCCCTGCTCTAGTCTCATGCGCTGAGCGATACGTAGCGGAGACACACTGCCGTCTGGCTGCATACGAGGCAGCGATAAGCTGATCAACTGCTTACTGCCACGGACAAAGTGCATCTGTACCGATGTGCTGTCATTCTTCAGGCCTAGACCACCTTGCCACATTACAGGGTAGCGCTGCAAAAACAACGAGGTACAATATTACCATATAATATATATCTGGACAAAAAAATTTATGTAGAGCAGAGGCAAAAAAATGTATGTATGATAATACAATTTTTAGCTCTGGCCATGTGTTAATCTAATTTACAATTTTATGACTTACAGTAACCATGAAATAAAAGGTTAACACCTGGACATATTCAACTTAAATTTTCAATCAATTGAAGTTGTGGATCGCGGATAAGCGACTGACAATTTGTGTTATTTGCGAAATTTAAGTCACAACATATATCGGCGTTTCAAGATTGAAAGCATATTTTACTTTCAACCACTGGTTTTACAGGTGCTAGTGAAAACACAGAGTGTCCACTGTAGTCGTCATCAGTGTTCGTCCTTTCAGGACGGGGATCAACTTTAGATGTCAGAATTTGACGTCTATAGATGCAAGATCCTGACGTCTAAAGTCGGTCCCTGCACTGAGAGAGTATACATTTCAAATGACAGTAGACCCATAACATAGGTATTCAAATGAAATAGAAAGAGCTAACTAAGACAGTTATGATGATTTCAAATTTAAAAAAAAACATAAAAATATTTTTTACTCATACAGTGCGGGGATAGACTTCAGATTCCTGCACTTTGAGGGATGAACTTTGTTGTAGTTTTACCTGTAGTAGTATGGCCATACTGTCTGTCACACCCTGAGGTACCTGTAGTGATGGTTGAGGGACACCTCTCGCCTCCTGGGGGCTCGGATGAGCACCCTGCTGAGGTACATTCTGTGCTGGTGGGTGCTGTACCCCTCCGTGAGGTGTGATGGCTCGCGGTGACGGCTGAGCTGACGGCGGCGTCGGGTGTCGTGATGGCGGTCGTGCGCTCGCCGGTCTGCCGTCCTGCGGCAGATGCTCTGTCTGAGGTGGGGTGTGTTGGGGTAACACAGGAGGCACCATCCCCTGGTGAAGCATCGGGTGTCCTTGTTTGGCCAGAAACTCGGCCACGGCCACAGCGCTGGGGTAGTGATGCATGTGAGGCTGGACCATGGGGTATCCCATAGGATGCGGGAACCTCATCTCGGGTGTGTACATCTGCTGACGGGGATTATCAGGGTGAGTGAAGGCGCTGGAAGCACCAGCGTGAGACACGTGGGTCTGATCAGGATACGGGGCCTGAGGGTGACGGACCTCAGGAGTGCCTCGTGCCTCAGGACGAGCGTCTCTCATCTCACGAGCCTCATTATGGGGCATCTTAGGCTCGGCACGTGGAGCCGATGCTGTGCGTGGTTCTTGCAGCACGGGAGGCAGGCGGTGCTGACCGGTGCCTGGACTGTGTCCGTCGCTCAGATGTGGGGACGGCTGTTGCTGTGGGAGATGCGGAGACGGTTGCTGCGGGGGATGGTTGATCCTCTGATGTAGGATCTGCTCCTGCTGAGCCAAACGTGAAGGCTGTGCTAACACGGCACGCAGCTCACTAGCGGCAGCTCCAGGCGAGTGCTGAGCCACAGAGCTGGGTGGGACCATCATCCCGTACGGGTGATTGTGACCAGGATACCCAGGGTGACCTGGAGGCCCTTGTGGAGGCATCCCATGATGGGCTGGAGGTCGACCACCTGCACAAAAACAACACACAAATACATTATAACCAATTAAAATACAGATCAAGTACCACCGCTTAAACACGTTAAAGATAAAACATGACATCAATCAGCAAGATATGAAAATAATTAACTTCTGTTTTGTCAAATTTGAATAATTTTCGATCACTTGAAGTTGTGGATCCATCAGAGAGAAGCAACTTGAAGTGAGTAAAAATGCCAATGTAATAACTTGGCGGTTAAACTTTAGAGTTAAGGGACATTGTAAAACCAGCAGCCCATAAAATTAGAGAATACATTATAACCATTAAAATTTTGTAAAAACAAAAAAATAGTGAATGTAACTTTTAGCCACTTGGAAGTTTTGAATCACTAAGTAAAGTGTAAAAAACTCATATTTTTGTCATTATGAACACATATTTTATTTTCTAGAATAGACTTGCCTTCTTTAAATAAACTAAATTTAACATAAAGAGAAAATGCAAATCACTATGGAAATTACGAAAACATTTCCGGTTACGATTCCTATGGCATTAAATACTACATAGTGCTTCGAAGCAGACGTTGATGATTCTGGCTCCTATACAGAACTTAATTTGTACAGATGGACAGTCGGACAATCAGATCACTTTATGCCACATACCGCCGAGGGTATAATACAAAATGAATCCCGCTAAGTTATCTTATTTAATTTTTCACCCACGACCCACAACTTACTAAGATTTGTTTAACTTGAGACCAAACTTTTCCAACCCGGCTAATGAAACAGATTATATTGACAGTCGTGATTGGTAGGTAAAATGCTAACTGCCGAGTGTTGAGATGTTGACTTACCTGATACGGACTCCTTGATGTGAGGCGAGTGCTGGTTCACGGGAGCAGCTGCCGCTGACGATGGCGGGTGCATACTGGACGGGATTGGTCGATGTATAGCTCCACCTTCAGCACCCTGACTCACTGACGGCGCTTTTGACTTAGGAATAGAACTCTCGGCATTGGATGTCTTGGCATGCATGGCGTTCATATCTGGGGCGTAGCTGACTGGGATTTTCTCTGCCTTTGCTTGCTGTCTGGTCGTAGGAGCTGACGGGGCAGCTTTCTGTGGTTCTGGTTTCACATCTGTGTCAGGTCGTGGTGGTAAGGTGTGATGTGTGTCAGGTCGCTGTGGTTGATGTGGACGACCATGTTGTGGTACATCAGCGCGTCTCATACCTTGATCCTGACGAGCCATAGCTTCTTGGCGAGCCATAGCTTCCTGCTGGGATGCGGCTTCGTGTCGAGCAACAGCTTCTTGCCTCCCTGTGGCATCTTGTCTGGACGCAGCTTCTTGTCTCGTTGCGACTCCTTGTCGATGTGGTCCACCCTCCTGCCGTATAACACCTTCCTGCCTTGTATGTCCAGCCTCGGCTGACGGGTGGGCAGGTCGTGTATGGCCAGCCTCGGCTGGAGTGTGAGGAGGCACCAACTGGCTCAGCACACCTGGCTTTCCTTCCATCTTGCCAAGCGGTGGAATGCTCCCTACATGAGGGTTAGCTACCTTCTCAATCATCTGAAACAAAAAGAAGAAAATTGTAAACAAATGCATGCAATCGATGAATTGACAGATAGTTCTTGACTTTTATTATTTAACCCTTTCAAGCCTGAATTTACCATTGTCATCTTCATCCACAACAAGCAGCGAATTGCTGTCGCAATTCTCGACTTGTAGTGGATGAAGATGATTTGAGGTGGTTTAAAAATTAAAGAAAACTGCCATGTATTGGTAAACCAGTTTCATGGAAATATTTGTTTTAAAACCCTTGGTTGTAGGAAAATTAAGTCTGTTTTCAGGGATGTAAAATGATGCTTTAATGCATCGTGAGGGTTGAAAGGGTTAAACCCCTCAGAGCTCTAAGCCATTAAAATAATATTTTCTGTCAAATTTCCTGTTTTTGAACAATTTTTTTTACAATATGGGTAAAAAACTGCTGATAAAACCAAACAAAAAAGATAATCAACATATGATATAAGGAATAACAGGTTAAAACACATGGGTCAATATAACAGAATGATATAAGGCATAACAGGCTATAGTACCAATGGGTCGATATAAGGAGATGATACAACGTATAACTTAACATCAGGAGATGATAATTATCAGGTATAAAATAATGAGATGATATAAGGTATAGCGGGTAATTCCCTAAGGTATTTATAGAGATATGTATACCATACAAAGTTCTCTTATCATAATAAGGTATAAGATAATGAGATGATATAAGATATAACAATAAAGTATAACGTACAGTGTTTTCCCTCACCTGCCCCTGAGGACTGTTATCACGGTGAGACATGCTGTAGGGCTGGCTGGCTACCACTCCGATGTGAACAGACGATCCCGGGGTTACACCACCGGCTGACTGTGCCATGTGAACAGACGCTCCCGGGGCTACACCACCGGATAACTGTGAAGGTTTCATACAAGGATCGCTCTGCTGGGCTTTACAGTCATCTTTAAAAAAATAACATTTCACAAATTGAAAAAAAATACATTTCTTAGCAAGAAGACACTAACTTTTATCAAAGACAAAACTGAATAATTATAGTCTGAATAACTCACTTTAAAAATTATCTGACCCAAAAAAACATCAAGATTCATTATAACAATTAAAAACATTAATGGCTGAGGGGTAAAAAGTATCTGACCCAAAAAACATCAAGATTCATAATAACAATTAAAAACATTAGTAGGAAATTGCATAAGCTAAATTTATTCAAATCTGCATTGGATATCACTGAAACTGAAGTTCTCTAAATAACGGTGGCAATCTGTGACTCCACTTTTAAAGTTTAATGCTGATGTTATGTATCCTGGAGATTAAAAGCCTGTATCAGCCACCTCACAAAGTGACAGATATAGGCTTCTAATCGACAGGGTATGGTTTGTTGAATATTTACCTTTAGGGGTTCTGGCAGCAGGAGATGGTAGAGATGGTCTGGGTGCCGTGGCTGGAGGTATCATCATCGCAGAAGAAGATGTTGGCACTTTACTCTTTGGCATTCCCATCTTATGGTGTGCTTCTGACATCTGTGGCATACCCATCTTAGGATGTCCATCAGATGTTGGTGGCATGCCCATTCCCATCTTATGGTGTCCGTCGGGTGTCAGTGGCATGCCCATGCCCATCTTATGGTGTCCGTCAGCCATGGGTGGCATGCCCATGCCCATCTTATAATGCCCCTCTGCTGTCGGCGGCATTCCCATTTTATGATGCCCCTCGGATATCTTATAACCTTCATGTGTTGGTGGGATGCCCATCTTAAGTCCTTCCGATGTCGGTGGCATGCCGATGCCCATTTTATGATGTCCCTCAGAAGTTAATGGCATACCCATTTTCTGATGTCCCTCGGATGTTGGTGGCATACCCATCTTGTGATATACGTCAGACGTCGGTGGCATGCCCATCTTATGATGTTTATCTGCTGGTGGCATACCGAGTGGAGAATGTTGTGCCATGTTAGTTATCACAGATGAAGTGGAGATGGCCTGAGATGGTGATGATACAAGAATAGGCTGAGACAAGCTGCCTGCCATGGACATCGTCACCGCCCTAGGTGCTGACGGGTTACCATGGGGACTGATATCATCACGACTCCGAGTTCGTGGACCAACTTGCTTTTCATAAAAGTCATATTCTGGGCCTCGAGAAAAATGTCCCTTTGCCACTTCCTCAATGACATTTTCCAAGTGCTGTTCCAAATCGTTAGGTAGTTGTGTGGTAGTGGTGGTGGAGTTAGGAGACACGGTCGGTGCCACAGAGCTAACACCAGGTGGAGGTGTCAGAGAAAGCATCTCTGGCAGCGGAGGGGAGTGTAACATGTGCTCCATCTGCTTCATCGTGTCCTTAGACGTATTAGCGTTGGCCGCAGCAGCAGCAGCCGCTAGCTGTGCCTGGTGTTCCTTCTTCATCTCTAGTTTTAGAGGGAGATGACATGCACCGTCTGTCGAGTCTCTTTTTGCTGGTTTTTCTGTAGCCGGTTTAGATACTATGTTATCTGAGGCGTGTGGCGAGATGACGACAGCCACTGGTTGTTCAGGTACTGGATTCGTAGTCTGTGTTGGTGTCACAGGCTTGGTAGGCTGTGTTGGTGTCACAGGCTTGGTAGGCTGTGTTGGTGTCACAGGCTTGGTAGGCTGTGTTGGTGTCACAGGCTTGGTAGTCGGGCCTGGAGTCACAGGTTCATGAAGTATCTCAGTATCTAACTTAGCGGACACGGTGTCTTCATCAGTAACCTGCTTGCCGGCCTCATCAACCTCATTCTTCTTGGGAGTTTCCTGCGGATCGGTATTCTTGCGTCTCCGGTTGGCCATATAGTCAGTAATAGGCTCTTCCTCTTCGCTGTCCCACTCATACAGATCTTTCTTTACATGACGGTGATGTTCATCATAACCTCTACGCATGGCTTCCTCATGGTGCCTTCTTGCATCACGACTTTCATCCACACTTAGCTTTTCTAACTTTACCACTGCTTTCCCGCCCAGTTCCTGTTGTCCCTTAGGTGATGTACCGCCTTCTATACTTTTCCTGCGAGGAGAGATTGAGCCTCCATCTATAGCACGACCTTTAGGCGAGTTATCAGTGGACCTCCTCAGACGACCTTTACGACCTCCTCGTCTTGTCCTTGGTTCCTCACAGAGGTCATCCTGTTCCTCCGCTTCCCGAGCCTCAGCCTCTTTCTGAGCTCTCAGCTGCTGTACTTTCCTCCTAGGTGTACGTCTTCCTCTCGCTGCGATTGACTCCTCCAGCTCTTCCTCCTTTGTGTGGTCGGCTTCCTCATCCTCTTCATGTGCTTCCTCATCATCATTACTTCGACTGGAACCTTTGCCTTCATCATCATTACGTAGAGATGCCCTGCGACTGCGCCGTGGACGACTTGGTCGGCTCGGCTCCTCCACATTCTGCATAACAGCTCCTCGTCGAGTCTTCCTAGTGGCGATAGTTAGATCCTCTTCAGGACCTTTGGTAATATTTTTTCTGCCCCGAGAATATGCTTTACCACCTACTTCTGCCACATCCTTACGTAGCATGGCAGCTTCATCCATGCGTCCTCTGCCTTTGGGTGATCGTGGAGCACCTGGCGATTTTGACATCTCGCGTAGGGCACAGGGTGATTTTTGCATCTCAGTTGGTTGTATTGTTGGTCTCGTCAGTTCGGCTGGCATAATGTGTGACTTTAATGTTTCCACAGGTAGCTTCATCGTTTCTATGGGAGCACTTGGCGATTTCATCTCGTCCACAGGAACACTGGGTGATCTAGTCATGAACGCCTCAGGTGATTTCAAATTCTCTTCCATCTTAGGAACATCAACCTTGTATGCATCAAGCTTATCACATTGAGTAGCAATAGTACCTGGCTTCAGAACCTCCTCCTTCTCATCTTTGACTTTTCGGCCACGGCTCTTTCCACGCTTTGGTCTCAGCTCTTCTCTCTTCACACCTAGAGGCTCTTGTACGGGGGGTTTGAAGTTTTCTAAGGACCAATAATTCTGTTCATGGTCTGCTAGTTTGTTAGTTAAATTATCCACAGTACTTTTATTTTTCATTGCATCTATACTGTGAATATCTTTCTTTATCTGTAATTTAGACTGGGGTTCAGGCTCAGAGAGACCATACAAAAGCTCAGGATCATTTCTTAGTTGTTTCAAATTAGTTAGTTTGAGAGGCGCTACTTTCTCTGGCTTTGGTTCAACAGGTGAACACTCAATCTTGGGTTGTGCAGGAACGTTTTGTTTCTCTTGGTGAAACTTTCCTGAAAGATCCAGACGTGGAATGGGTTCTTCATTATTCAGCATGTCTTGGTTATTTAGGCCGTGATAATTACCAAGTTGATTATGTTTCTGATGAATAGGTTGTTCACGCTGATTGAATGGGAGCTCATTTTGTATAGCTGGTGGTTTTTTGGTTGATTGCTCAGTGCTTGTTTTCTCCTCCAGAATGGCTGGCTCTAACATACTCTGGTCTATCACTTCTAACTTTTTTCTGTTGCGTCCACCACGTTGTGTGCGAGCTCTCTTTGTTTTCCCGCCACGCGGTGAGTCACTCTCAGGTGTGCTTTCTTGTCCTGAAGATTTACTAGTATCAGATGACATACCTGTGGAACGACTTGTATCAGATGACATACCAGTGGTACGACTTGTATCTGAAGAAGTACCTGTTGACCGACTCGTGTCAGTAATGCCATCAGAATGTAGACTTGTATCAGATGCTATACCGGCCGTCTGGCTCATTTCAGGGAGTGATGCTAAAGATTTAGTCATATCAATGTTCACTTCTTCTGCCTCGTCAGCCTGTTTTTCACCTTCACGGCGTCCGATAGAAGCTGCTACAGCGCCAAAGTCGATAGATCTGGGCTCCACATCTGACTCGTTGCTATCTGTTTGTTCTCCCCGTACAAGATCTGACTGTAAGGCTACCTGTGCTTGCCTGTTTAATTCTTCTTCTAGAGCTTGGTCTTCAGCCGTGGCGAATGACTCTGAAGGTGAAGCCGTCGAGGGGATGGTGGCGGGAGTCTGCGCTGGCGGTGTAGGAGTACCAACAAGAGGATCATCTTCAAACGCGAGCAGAGCTTGTACAGCGGCGGCAGCCTCCTCGCTGCCTGCCACCTCCTTCTCCTCACTACTCTCCTTCTCCACGATCTCATCCTTTAGTTCGTCTCCTGTCTGAGGTTCCTCCACTACCACCTCACGAGGCACCACAGGCTCCTCCACCGTCTGCATTATTTCCTCAAGCTTATGCACAGCTTCTTGGGCTTCCTCAGATTTAGTTTTCTCTTTCACTTCTGTAAGCTTACCACCTTTTTTAGTACGGCCTTTCCCAGCACGTGTCTTTTGGGATTCTCTTTGTTGCTTGGCTATTTCAGCCTGTTCTTTTTCTTGTCTCATCTCCTGGTCAGCTTTATACTGAGCTTCAGCAGCTGCCTTCATGATATCCAGCTCCTCTGGTCTCACATCGTCCGTCTCTACATCAGAATGTACCGACTTCTCTTTGTCAACCTCCGCACTCTGATCTATCAGTAGTTTGTGATCATGTATTTTGAATGTTACTTCATCATCCTCGTCATCATCGTAATCCTTTGTTTTCAGTGATTCATCAATGATTAGTGGGTAGTTATCTTCTTCGTCATCGCTGACAGGCACATGGCCCATCACTAAAGACGGTTTGTTTTCAGCTTGTTGTGCTCCTGTATTTTTTTCCGTGTCTTTCTTTGGAATCAGTGCGAGATCAGCTTCTATACTTGTACTATCTGATTTTTTCTCCTTACTCCCATGATTAACGGTGGCGACGATGTCTCTACCTATAGCACTGAACAGTTCCCCACTTGATGGAATACTGTCTTCAGTCTCACTACCTGTGATAATCGTACATTTATTATCTCCCTCATCACTTGAAACATTTTCATGGAAAGAAGACTCTGTACCAAAACCACACAGTTTGGTAATAGCAGGGTAAATGTCTCTGTTGGGAATGTGAGGATCTGCCAAACTGGTCATCACCTTAATATCTGGAAAATTAGACTTTGCGAGGTGAGTCGCTTCATGAGGTTCATGATCTACAGTCGCTTTCAACACAGACACCTCTTCTTCCTCCAGCACAGTCTCTTGCTGAGGTTGTGTTTCCACTTGTTCAATGCCAGATAGAATAATACCATCATGGTTGTCTATTCCTGGCATCTCTACCACTTCTTCCTCGATGACTTCTTCGCACCATACTCTATCTTTATACCTGGAAGGAGTCTTCACCACCTCCTCAACGGTCTCCTCACAAACCTTTGTGTCACTCATCGTCTCTGAACATGATATCTCTAGATCTGGAGTATTCACTTCCACCACCTCTGCACAGGATGCATCAGCGCCGAGAAATGATGGCAAGTCTTTGTGCTTCCCTTCGTTTGATATACAGTCCAGCTCTTCAGTCTCGCCAGGGATAAATGTCTCGGTGCATGATGTAAGAACTTCCTCAACAGCATCCTCACACGTCTTCACTTCCTCTACCACCTCCTCACATATAATCTTAGGACCATTAAGTCCCTCTGATGAAGATTTCAAGTTTGTATCCACACCACAGAAATAATCGTCAACAAAAGATATTTCTTCCTCAACACATTCAACTGGAGGCTGTGGCGTAGACTTAGTCAGTTTATTCAACTTCTTAGATTCTTTTACATCAGCCAGAGGTTCAACGATCTTTTTCCTACTCTTCTGTTTGTTTAGTTTAGGGGTTTCCGATATAGCTAGTTCTTTTTTCACTTTGGTTTCTTGAATGGTATTGAATTCTAATGAACCTTTGAGATCGTGTTTTAAATCATGCTCTGGAGCCTTGGTCTGGTGTTCTTGTTTAATATCATGCTTCTGCGATGCTAACACTGTTTTGTCTTCTGACTTCTTTACTTTCTCTGGCATTATTTTATCTTCTAGTCCATAATCAGCGAGAGTTGGTGAAGGGTCACTGTGTCTCTCCATAACCTCAAATATGTTGTCTGACTTAGGCATCGGCGATGAGGATATCATATCAAATAGACTCCCCTTGTCTTTGTTAATTTTATCTTTAACTTCAGTAATACTCTCTCCCTGCGGCCAATCTTTAGGCTCTTCTTTTATTCTTTTCTTATTTTTCTTCAGTCTTTTCTCCCCAGTCTCAATACGTTTAATGTCCTGTGTTTTCTCTAGTACTTTTTCTATGCTTGATATCTCTTTATTTATGTTTTCTTTTGTGGTTTTCCTGTTCTTCTCTTGTTTTTTGTCATATCTGTTTTTCTGGTTATCCACAGTAACCTGAACTATCTCAGCTTTTATATCCGGCACATTCTTGTCCTTGCGAGATTTCTTTTCCTTAGTTTTATGAGACTTGCTGACTGGTGGATGTTTATGAGAATCAGTACCTGATAGTTTGTTCTCTTTACCCTCGGCACATAACGACGGCTTCACAACCTCAGCCATAATCTCTGCCTTCACCTCACTCTCATTACTATCATCCTCAAACATCGGATGCGATCGCGGAGCTTTCTTAACACGATCATCCATCGCAAAACATCCATCATCAGACTCTGATTCCAAAGATTTGGCTTTACACGGCGACTTAGATGGTCTAGATTTATTCTTTGATATATGTTTGACTGGTGTTTTCTCTGGGTAGACTTTTGTGATAGGCTCGGGCTTACGTTTGATTTCAGGCACATCTTTTTTCTTGGGAGCAATGTTTTTGGAGGTGAATATTTTGACATCGCTGTCTGAGTCGCTGTAGTCCTCTGATGATGAACTGGAGGAGGATGCGCTCCGCTTATTCTCTATTTTCTTGCTGGGAGGTGTTTTCTGGGGTTTCTTTGTCGCGGTGGATTTCTTTTCTATTTTTTTAAGCTCCTTCTTCTTGGGAGGTTTCAGCACCACTGGGCTTTCATCTTCTTCTCCTGTACTATCAAGAATTGAAGACTTTTTCTTGTTTGGCCTGGACTTATTCTTCCCGTCGTCTTGTTTAACTGTTTTCTTCATGATTTTTTCTGAGTCGCTATCTTCAGAGCTGGAGGCAGAGCCAGAGTCTAAAATACACGGCTGGCGTCTAATTCCTCTGTTGATTTTTCCTGCAGCATCTCGAGGACGCTGTCCTGTGACCGCCTCATCATCTTCCTCAGACTCAGAGCTCCACACTCTGTTAAACACAGACCGGTTGTTGCTAGGGACTAGATTATGCTCATCTTCAGAATCAGCGTCAGAGAATCCTCTATGGCTGTCATCATCGCTGTCAGACATACTGTTACTCCCACTGTTACTGTCATGTTTGTGCCGTGAGCTTGAATGCTGAAATATGAAGATAAAAAACACTAAATACAACTGAACACATATAGGACCTTGAAAAATACAACAAGTCAAAAGTAATAGAAGATTTCAGGTTGGGCAAACAATTTTTATCATATGAATACTTAGGAGGTTTAAAGCTATAGTTTGACACATAGTCACTTGGTTGATATTTTCCTCAAGCAATTCACAAATTTAACTATCACACAAATTTTTTGTCCAGAAAATCGTTAAAATGACTAAGATTTTACGCAAAATCCAAAGTTCGTGAACATTTTATTACTTGAATTTTACCTGCTTGACAGAATTGCACATTTTTGTAGATATTTGAGATCATTTTATAAATTTTGTAGTAATCGTTCTCTCTGAAGTGCATTAAGGTAAGTATTCATTGCTCACAGATAATACAAATATGATCTTCAATTTCCTCTTAAATAAAAGGTGAATGCTCTACTGAACATTTCTCTCTTTGAAGTGTGAAGCAAACAGAGACTAAGTTTTACATTTTTGTACCTTAATTGTATTTCTTGTCTTGCACTAGGGCAAGGAGCTATAACCTTTTAAGGTTAATCAGCTCCTTCCCATAGCAAAATTTCTGTGTTTCAAACCTCTCAGTGCGCGGACGGACTTTAGACGACATCTAAAGTTGATCCCCTCACTGGAAGTTTTAAATATTTATAATGGCCGTTGACTCATAACATACGTATTCAAATGAAGCGAAAAGCGCTAACTAAGACATCTATGATGATTTTAAATTAAAACAAGGCCCGTCGGCGCCGGGAATAAGCCTCAGCTTCTAATCATCATTTAGAAGTGAAAATCATTTGAAAAAATGATAGCAAGTCTGTCGATTAAAATTTAATTTAGATGAAATTTTTCAGGGCATAACCCTGCCAGAAACCACACATTTTGTTCAACAGTAATCATAAATTGTCTAGCTATCTTGCATGGTTTTCCTGATATATTACACTTATTAGTTTAAAATGGCTGCAAGACGGCATTTGTAATTCTATGGGATTGAATTTTTTCAGGGCATGTCCCAGCCTGCAATCGCACATTTTGTTTTATAGTAATGGTCTAGCTATCTGGCACGGCTTTCCAAAAATTACTCATTGATGGCTTTGAGTAGGCCATTGGTTAAATTAAGGGTGTTTAAATCTTTTAGAGCTTATCCCTCCCAGAAACCACACATTTTGTTCAATAGTATTGGTCTAGCTATCTGGTATGGTTTTCCAGATATTACACATATTATAGTCGATAATGGCCGCAAGACCATTCAAAAGCTTTAAAGAGAATACATTTTTAAGTACATTTTTCAGTAAAGTCCCTTTATGAGGCAGCACAATTTTTTTTAATAATGGTCTAGCCATTTTTATTTATATTTAATATAAATTTTAAATGGCATATCCCTCCCTAAAACCTCACATTTTGTTCCATAGTAATGGTCTTGGCATCTGGCATGGTTTTCCAGATATTACACATTTCTATGTTGATAATTCCCCTTTTCAGCCTTTTTTAATTTAAGCGAGTTGAAATTTTTCAGGACATTTCCCTTCCTGAAACCGCTCCTTTTGTTCAATAGTAATCGTCTAGCTATCTGGTACATTTTCCAGTTATTAAACATAGATGTAATAAAAGTAAAGAATTGTTGCAGAGCTGCCATTTTCAATTTGATAAAAGTTGATTTTTTTCGTACATTTTGTTCAATATTGATGGTTTTCCAGTTACCACACATATTAAAGTCAAAAGTTGCACCAGGTGGGTCATTTTGAATTTGATTAAGTTGAAATTTTTAACTAGATCAATTTATAGTGCTAAAAGTGGCGGACAGACGGACAAATGAGCCTGGTGATGACTATAAACACCTGCAAAAAAATTGGCTAAGGCCTAAAAACACTTATGATTTAAATAAAAATAATTCAACGCTTCAACCCTTTTAAGCCTGAATTTACCATTGTCACCTCCATCCACTACAAGCCGCGAATTGCTGTCACAATTCTCGACTTGTAGTGAATGAAGATGACTGTCATGCATTGGTAAACCAGTTTCATGGAAATTTTTGTTCTAAAACCCTTTGTCGTAGGAAAATTAAGTTAGGGATGTAAAATGATGCTTTAATGCAGCGTGAGGGCTTAAAGGGTTAAGGAATGATGTTGCATGTGGCTAATTTTGAGGGATAATGTCGCATCTGGTTAATTTTGAGGGATAATGTCGCATGTGTGTTATTTTAAGGGATAAAGTAGCACATCATTTTGAGGGATAATGTGGGTTATTTTCAATCAAATTCATTGAATAAATCATGGCACAAGCGACCTCCTTATTAGAAAGTTTGGAACTTTTGCCATATACTTAGATCTTTTAATAAATGATGGTATTTAGTTTGACAATTCGGTGAGAATTGCGACAGAATAGAAAATAAGAAGTGTGTGTTTGGCATATGTGGACAATTTGTGTTTGAAAATATTGTGTAGTGATTTGCAGCAACTTTTATTGTGTTTTCCTGTAATTATTCGCTATCTTGATCCACAGCTTGAAATGATTGAATATTACTTGCAAATTAAATTTAAGTTTTATTGTGAAAAAATTTGCACAGATATAAGACATTTTCTACTTCTTGAAACTGGTTTCACATTTATGAATAAAAACCAAGAAATGACCCTAGTCAACATCAGTGCTTTAGAAGTTAAAGAGGAATTATTTTTCTAATCACAATCAAGTTTGATAAACAATATTAGGTTAAAATTGTGTATAATTTTTTTGAATTTCCACCCAGTTAGAAAGTTTTGTCTCGCCACTGGGACCCGCAACTGCCAAGTGGGTAAAAATGAATCAAATTAAATTATTTGTATAATTTTAGTTAGCTCTTTCTGCTTCACTTGAATACCTATGTTATGGTCTACAGCCATTAGAAATATTTTTACTCAGTTCGGGGATTGTCTTTAGACAGTCTTCAGCTCTCTAAGGGTTATTAGGTCAAATGTAAACACATTCAAAATGTTTCTATTTGGAAAGATTGTAACATTTATCCCAGTGCACAATTTTGGAACAAATTTCGAGAGTGACAGACTCTTTGGTGTTGTTTCTTTATCTAATTTAAACGAGTCCAATACAAAACCATTAATTTTTGCTGACATTGTCAGCAAAAACCAATGGCTCTTCAGTGTTAGGACTTGCGACATGATTTTCTCTCATTTTTACAAATTTTCTGTAATAAAAATTAACCTATTTTCAATCAGAAAAGTCTGCGTGACTACAGGCAACAAGCCTGAAGGGTAATTAATCACAATGTCCTGTCCGTTTAACCCTTAAAGCGCTGAATTAAGTTGTAAAAAAACATTGCAACCAACGTTTTTTTTTTTAATTTAAAATCATCATAAATGTCTTAGTTAGCTCTTTCTGATTTATTTGAATACCTATGTTATGGGTTTCTGGCCATTAGAAATATTTTAATTCTTACATTGCGGGGATAGACTTTAAGTCGTCAAAATCTGACAACTAAAGTCCATCCCCGAACACTGTAAGGGTTATACCATGAGACTCGTCTCAAAATTGTGCACTGTGTTATAAGCATGGGGCGGTGCTTAACCCTTTCAATCCTGAATTCACCATTGTCATCTTCATCCACTACAAGCCGCGAATTGCTGCCGCAATTCTCGACTTGTAGTGGATGAAGATGACTTGATGTGATTTAAAAATAAAAGAAAATTACCACGTATTGGTAAACCAGTTTTATTTAAATTTTCGTTCTAAAAACGTTAGTTGTAGGAAAATTAAGTATGTTTTCAGGGATATAAAATGATGCTTTAATGCATCAAAGGGGCTTAAAGGGTTAAGGGATAAATGCTGAAAATAACAATAAAATAATATAAAATAAATTTAAGAAAGTTTGCTCACCCGACTCTGTCCTCTACTGCTGGATGATTTCTTTGGTGTGTCTTGCTCTCGGGTCTTCTCCTTACACGATCGCCTCTTCACCATGTCGTACATGGACACATAAGGCGCCTCCTCGTTGAACTCCTTCTCATACTGCCGCAGTAACTTCAGCTCACGACTCTCCTCTGTCGATTTCTCTCTCTTTTTCTCCGATGATCTCCGTTTGTCGCTCTTCTTCTCCGAGCGCCCCCGTGACTGTGATCGATCTTCTTTCTTATCTGTGGAGCGTTTATCATCACGCTTCTCTTCAGATCTGGCTTTAGATTTACTGTCTTTACTGTTGTCTTTAGTACTGTCTTTACTACTCGTACTTCCGCTGTGATGCTCTCTCGACTTAGACTTATCACCACTCTTATCAATACTATGACTGCGAGATTTATCTTCTTTCTTTTTATCACTGTGACGAGGATCAGATTTTTTTTCCGTCTTTCTCTCCGTTTTCTCAGATCTCTCTTTACTCTCCTGTCTGTGACTTTTGGTTTTGTCTGTTTTGTCAATTTTAGGCGACTTTTCTTTACTTTTATCGGGCCTACTCGATGAGGATCCAGATCTATCACTAGTTTTATCAGTCTTTGTTTTGTCAGAAGAGCTCTTTTCCTCAGACTTTCTGACAGGTTTGTGTTCAGTATCTTTCTGTTTTGACGAGTCTTTGTGTCTGCTTTCGGTTTTCGTCTTGGTTTTAGATGATGAGCTAGGTTCACGTTTCTCTGCTTTATGGTCAGTTGATGTTGACTCGCGTTTCTCCGTCTTATGTTCAGACGTGGAGGACTCCCGTTTCTCAGACTTGTGATCGTGACTCTTATCCGTAGTCTTAGATCCCCGATCTTTACCTGTGGACGACACAGATGCAGCTCGGCTTTTACTGCTCGACGACTCCTTACTGCCGTCTTTAGTCGAGTCTTTGTTATTATCCTTGGGGTCTTTACTGCTATCCTTAACTGCGGGTTTATCAGGGACTTCTGACTCCTCCTCTTCCTTCTTGACTTTGTCATCGTCTTTACGTTTGTCCACATGCTCTTTCTTAGACTTATCCTTACTGGACGTATGAGGTTTATGGTCTTTGTGCGATTTAGAAGAGGAAGATGGCTCTTTAGCTTTATCCTCCTTTTTGTCCACACTGTCTGTTCGCGCACTACTTGTTTTTCTATGACTAGAGGATGAAGTTGTATGCTTCGTCTGGTGTTTTCTGGTATCCTTATGACCGCTGCGGGATTGAGAATCTGTCTTTTTATCCTTTTTCTCGCTTGTAATCTTTGGTTTCTTTAGGTCTGGCTGCTCGGCTACGGTGGCTGGCTTAGCTGGAGGCTGAGGGGCAGTGGCGGGCTGTTTCTCTAGGGCCACGGGCTCCTCTTTCACCACCTCGGGAGCAGCTTCCACAGCCGGTGTATCCATCACTAACACACTATCCTCAGCATCTACGTCAAACGCTTCACACGCTTTACGTTTCACCCCTGCGTTCACACAGTGAGGTGCAGCAGAGACAGGATGTATGGGTGCTGCAGGGGGTAGAAGAGCGGGAGCTGCACCTGGACTTATTATTACACCTGACCGGGGAGGACACGGCGCCAGCATAGCCGGTACAGGAGGATGCCCTGGCGTCAGCATAGCCGGTACGGGAGATTGCCCTGGCGCCAGCATAGCCTGTACCGGAGGATTCCCTGGGGCCAGCATAGCCTGTACTGGAGGATGCCCCGGCACAGGCATGGCTGGCTGTAGTGATGGTGAACATGGGGGAGCCATCACTACATGAGAGCTCGTCTGTACAGTGAGTGACGGCAGCATGGCAGCCGGCGGCCCCATGTTAGCCACCAGACCTGACGGCCGCGTCACAGATTCATGTACCTCCCTCGTCAACACTGGTGGCGAGTCCTTCAGCTTAGATTGGTCTGTTACAGAGTCTTTACGAGCGAGAGCTGGCGGAGGCAGGAACTGTTCAGGTGCGCTCTCCTGCCTTTTGAGGGTCGGGGGCATGGATGGCGACCCTAAACTAGTGAGGTCAGTCTTTAAATCCAATCCCCCGGCCTGCTGAATGTCTGATGCTGGTGTATCAAACGTTAACACAGGAGCTTCACCAAATGTGATTGTAGTGACGTTAGAAGGCCACGCTCGGCCCTCAAAGCTCGCTGCCTTACGTCCTTGGAGAAGCACATGTTGTCCCGTCATGTCAGCAGACATTGTAGGTGGTGCTGAATTTGGCGGTGACATCAGATCAGAAGGTCCCATGCTACCTTGACGATAAAGACCGGATGCTGACGTAGCAAAGAGTGGGGTTCCCTTCAATAATTCCTGGGCGTGTAATGCCTCTAGACTCGTCTCCGGTAACTTAGGCTCGTATTTCTCATGACTTTGTTCCAGCCTGCGTAAGTCCTGGTCAAATATACTACTCCTCTGTAGCACAGATTTCATTATGTCCGAAGGTTCAGTTTTACCCTCAGCTGTATTCTGGGTAGTAGCCGATACATCACGTTTACGTATCCTGTATTTCTCACGGTAATCCACAAAGCCGGTAGTGGCAGCGGATGTTGCCGCTGGTGACTTACTGGGGGGTTTAGTTGTCTTTTCCAGCTTTTCATCCAGCATACGTAGTCTCTCATCCAGAGAGGGTCGTCCAGGCGACCCAAACTCTGGGATATCAGAGTCCGAGGAGTCAATTTGAGGTGAGCCGGGTGATAGAGGCTCGGCACCCTCACTGTCCTTAGTGGCGGTATCCACGATGGGTTTCTGTGGTCTGGCTACTGGTGTGAGCGGGGGCGGAGGTGGCGGGGGAGGAGGTGGAGAGCGGTCTCTATGTGTCACTGTGCGGCCAGACGTGGGAGTCAGGTCCTTGTTGAGATTGGGCAGGGCGGGGGAGAGTTGTGGAGAGGGACCAGCCCCGGGTGAGAAGGGAGGAGAGGCAATCTTTGTGAGCGCCGGAGACAGTTGTGGTGATGTCCCCAGTACCTTAGGAGACTGTTGGAGCTTGGGTGAAGCTTTAGGTGAGTGAAGCTGTAATGTCTGTGCGAATTTAGGGAGAGGAAGTGACATAGGGGATGTACGGCGTGACACATCAGGGAGTGTCCGTGGCTCCTGTGGCCGCCGTGGCGTACTACAACCCTCGCCACCAGTCTCAATAACTGACTCTGGAATGATTTTAGGGTCTGTACGAGAGTCTCGCCTGAGGGACAAGGGACTCGCTTTTTTAGCGAGCATTTTACTGGTGTGTGACACTGCGTGATCAGCTTCATGAGATAATCCTTGAGGTATTGACCATTCAATATCTTTGTCACCTGCGTCTTTACGCGCGGAGCTTGCAGTACCTCCCGGTACCAGAAACTCAGACTCTTGTCCATCATCTTCCCCACTGCTTAATTCTAACGGCTCATCTGGCCTTTTGGTCCTGTATTTACGTGCAGATTTCACAAAAGCAGGCTCTGATGGATCAACTTTCCGCCTGCGTTTAGGTATGAATTCTGTAGGAATTTCACGAGGAGATTTATCCGGACAGGGTTCATAAGTTTCCTCGTCAATATCCATGCTCCCGATGGGAGAGCTTGGCAGACCGGGGTCGGATACATCCACATTTGCCGATCTCGGTCCGTCCTGGCGCCGCAGCTCCATCTGCTTACGCAGACTCTGTGTACTATCTATTGGCCGGAATTTACTATTGTCAAGTGGTTTGAGCTGAGCGGGGAGTTCCCCGCTGCGGACTTGTCCTATAATATCCTCAACGTCCATGTGGCGAATAGTCTCCTGCCAGCGACGCATACTTAATGAGGGCGTCCGATCAAGGTCAAATACGTCCCCAAGTTTAGCACGTTTCGCTCGCCTACTCCCTTCCTCATCCCACTCTCCGCCATCATGATCACTCATACTACCACTATCATCAAGCTGCTGTAACAAGTTAATAAGCCGTAGTTTCTCTGACTCTAGCTGGAGCACCTCGCCAGACGAGTGAGAGCCCTGCCCCTCAGGATACGACTCCTGGTCAGAGTCTTTAGAGCTCTCCGGGGAGGAGAAGGTTGCCTCAATCATCTTCTCCCCGGGAGTCGTTGGCATCACAGACGGCTCATACATATCCTTGGGTGGTAACTCCCTGGGTGCGGGGCGCTCTGTCACACGCACCGTGTCTAGTTTATCCCGAGTATCCCGTGGTGAGCCGTGCGGGCGCGGTGTGCGCCCACCGCTACCACTAACTGAAGAGACAGAGCTCCGTGAAAACTGCCGCTCTAACAGTGACGCTCGCCTCTCATCGTCCTCGCGCCGCGCTCGCTCTTTTTCTCTGTCCTCCATCTCCAGCTTCCTGGGCGCTCTCATAACCTCAGATTTCACTGTGGCACGTAATCCGTCTTCTTTACTTTCACGGCGTTCAGGCCGGTCTTTTGCCCGGCCGTCTTCACGCAGCAATACTCCTTTATGGTCACCGCGTGCTTTAGATCTCGCCCCGTCTGTCATATAATCCAACTGTCTGTCATATCGGGACGCCTTCACCTTCCCCGCACCAAAGTCAGATGGGCTACCTGGCTGAGATGTAGCAATAAAGTCATATTCATCCGGCACAGGAGTGGGAGGGCTAGAGTCTCTGTTATACTCTCGAGTTTTTGTATCCTTTGGGGGAGATGTACTCCTACTGCGGAACTTGCCCGGTGAGCGACCTGGCAAACTGAACTCGCTATTGGAGGGGCTGTGCGCCCTGCGCTCTCTTGAGTTATCCACATAGCGCGTGTCTGCTGGGAAGCGGTCTTCATGTGTCACCGTCCTCTCGTGGAACTCTCTGCGTGTGTCACCGCTACGATAACTCCTAACACTCTCACGATCACCAGATTGACTGTCAGTGTCGCGCGTCACACGCTCCACAAAACGCTCAGGATACGGCTCGTCAAAATGATCCAGCGTCTCCCGGGAGGGGCTGCGATGACGTACACTGGTAGATCTTGTAAAGCCTGGTGGGCTATCCCCGTGTGATTCTCGTCGAGCTTCACGTCTCTCTCGCTGGCTCTGTGAGTACCATCCCAGCTGCTGCTCATAGCTGTCCTCAGTGTAAACATCTTCACCGTCAGCACCGCTGTAACCGTCAAACTGCCTGAAACACAAAAAATAATCATGTAAAAATCAGCCATTTATAAAATTGAAATCTAAATTGTCAGATGTCAAACTAAGTATTTCCAAAGAAACGTCTTAAACTGTAATTATGTAAAATTATGTGAATTGCTTTAGAATAATAATAATAAATTATTATCTTGATGTAATTTAATGTATTTGTACTATAACTAAATACAACTTACAAGTAAACTAAAGTCTTACCTTGAAGAACGCCTTTCCCGGAAACCATCAGCTCCAAAAGTTGAGCCTTCAAAGAATCCCGTTCTGCTGCTGCTGCGACCTCTGCGCTCGGCAGTGAACTGGGTGCGCTGAGTGGTCCGCCCGCTGCGGTACGTAGTTCCCCGTCCAGTCCCTCTGGTTGTCTCTCCGCTAAACCTCGCAGACGATCGACCAGTAGAACTTTCATACCCAGAACGTCTGCAATTTAGAAATTGAATTCATATTAGCAATCATCTTGATATGTCGATATATGTGTAGAAATGCCACACTGCACACAATATATATTGTAATTCTTGTAATTTGACAAGTCAGTTAGTATTAACATTTCTTTCAAATGATTACATTTTTCACTTATATTTGGATTTATCTCATTATACTAAATTATATTGCAGGGAAATTTGTTGATATATATTGGAGATAATTTAAAAAGCCTGGTTGAGTGTTAAGCAATAGTAGGCCTACAAGTTGAGCCTTCAAAGAATCTACAAGGCCTACTATTACTCAACACTCAACCAGATATTTTCAAATTCTGATGTTTAACCATTTATTCCTGATAACAGTGATTTGAACGGCTAAGAAGACAGATTACAAAAGTTTCTAGTTGTACTTAGAAATAAAAGGGTTAATTGATGAGAAGAGTGACTTAGCAGTGAAAGGGTTACTTTGATGAGTAGAGAGTGACTTACTGCTCAAACCTCTCCTCCGGGAATGAGTTTGTTGTTGTTGATGTTGTGGACTGGGTGGTCTGAGCGAGTCTGTATCTGCCGTCTGTTATGTCGTCTTGGTGAATCTGACCCGTCTCCTCCATATGCTCCATAAACGCCACCTGGCAGTCACGCGTCGCAAAATCAACCTGTAAACAAGACAACATATACTCCATAAACGCCACATGACAGTCAAGTGTTGCAAAATAAACTTGTACAACAAGAAAATCTAACTTATATTCTATATCATCCTGTACAACAGGACAATAGAACTTATGAATCGCAAAAAGCAACTGGTATAACAATTAACAAACAATAAAGCTAGTAAAATCAACAGTAGAACCTACTATGAACAGCCACACTTATGAGCAGCCAACCTCATATGGGAAGTCACTTGGCCATTCCTAAAAATGGCATTTTGTATACAAATGAACCTCATATGGGCAGCCACCTGTGTTAAAAAGCCACTTTTGCAAGGGTGGCTGCTCACAGCAGGTTTTACTGTACAACAACAAAAGAACAGAACATAATACTCTATATAATCATCACCTGACAGTCCAGTGGCACAAAATCACCCTGAAAGATACATTCTTTCATTTCAAAAGGATGTATCTGCCATTTTGTGAACTGGCAGATACATTCTTTCATTTCAAGAAACATTAAGATCATTATAAAGTTTATCTCCTTCAAGAAAGCTTGGTCAGTACTAACTTAACACTAGATCACTGACTTCAACTTTAAGTGATATTTAAATGCTTTTAATCACAATTCCGTTACCAATTATTAAAATGTCTTGAACTGATCAACAACATGACTTAATTTTTGACAAATCTGAGTAATTTTCTGTCACTTGAAGTTATGGCTCAAGGTAGCGAGACACAACTTCAAGTGACAGAAAATTAAAAGTTGTAGGGTTTAAATCTTAGTGCCCCCTCGAAATGGTGAATGTGCCACTTTGTAAAGTGGCACATTTACCTTTTCATATCCAAGGGGATATTTTATATCTTTCAAACCTCCTCATACATGCTTTAATTTCTTACCTGTAGTTTTTGTCCGAGCACAGTGCGGCCTCTCATTTCATTGACGACCCGCTGCGCCTGTTCTGGTGTATCGTAGAACAGTAGGGCCCTGCCTCTGTCGTGGTCGATCAGACACTGAGACACGGCCTGAATGCGGGAGACGTGCCGAGCCAGGTACTTCTCTGTGGTCTTCTCATTGATACCGTCCAACCACACGCAGTTAGTAGGCATGCTCTTACCAAACCCAAGCTATCAAAACAAAACAAACAACTCTCAAGATTTGTCCTTCCTTTATTTTTCACTCACTTAAATCTAGAAATGTGAGAGCGATTCCAGTTTTCTCGTAAAATAATTGCTCATAAAAGGAGTGACATAATGAAGAAATAAACATATAATCATTTCATTACTAATGACCAGAAAATTGCTTATAAATGAAGGAATGAATGTTTTTGGTCATAGAAATAGGATGTTTATAAGATTAACCCCTACAGTGCGGGGACCGACTTTAGTTGTCCGAATCTGACGTCTGTAGACGTCAGATTCTGATGACTAAAGTCGATCCCCGCACTGTAAAATCAAAAATATTTCTAATGGCCATAGACCTATAACACAGGTATTCAAATGAATCAGAAAGAGCCAACTAAGACATTTATGATAATTTCAAATTGACAAAACCCTTTGGTCTCCATGGTTTATACAAAGTAATTCAGCGCCTCAAGGGTTAATGACAGTTACCTTGAGTTTAGTTTGGCCGAGATGTTCCCCGTCCATGTCATGTAAGGCGTGTACCACACTGCGGATGTTGTCATACTGCACGAAGGCGTAAGATGTCGTGTTACTCTGAGTCTTAATGTCCATATCCTACAAACGTATAGCAATATCACATCATGAATAAACAAAATCATCCAGAATAAATCATCAAGCCCCAGGATATACTCAATGCTACAATTATATTATATCCAACAAATCTCTACATTGTATTGTAACAAGTATATTGGCAAAAAAAAATGACTAAAAAAATGTAAGAATAAATGTTCAACCCCATTGAGAAATGGTCTTTGCTATGATATGTGTACATTTTTATTGACCAACACAATAGATGTAGTCAATTAGTCACACTTCATATCATATTTTTTTCAATGGGGTTAAAATGTTTAACCAGCATTTTTTTTACTGGTGTATATCGTACAATAAATAAATAACAGATAATAGAGTTATGTAGTAAATTTGGACATAACCAGAAACCTACCAGGATATAGCCATATTTGCTGAATACAGATCTCAGATCATCCATTGTGATGTCTCGCTCCAGGTTCCCGACAAACAGTGTACGGGTCGCTTTGTGATGAAACTCGTCCATCTCGGCTTCCAGCGGTCGAAACTCATTGTCATCAGCCTCTGTGAACGACAAATGACCGTATGTCAGACATAAAATAACTCGGCAAATGACCGTATGTAAGACATAAAATAACCAGAATGATCTCAGGGTAAACAGGCAACTGACATAAATTATGTGAGGCGCAAAACAAAGATTGATGTCTGAATATTGTATTA
This sequence comes from Flabesymbios commensalis, assembly GCA_964017125.1. NCBI lineage: Eukaryota > Metazoa > Annelida > Polychaeta > Terebellida > Flabelligeridae > Flabesymbios > Flabesymbios commensalis. The sequence continues at coordinate 70,126,753 of OZ024917.1, forward strand.
AATTATTTCTTTTTAGGATTATTTTTTAGGATTGACCTGTGGATATTTCATTTTTATTTTTATATTTCTATTGAGAAAGTGAATAATATACACTGAATTTAAATGCTTTACCATATAACTTCTATACAACATTGATACATCAGCGATAATTGCAGATAATATTTATTGAAAATAGCTGCTGAACATTATATTTCATATAAAAAAAAGAAAAAATGCAGGAGAATGAATGAAAAAATCTGGCTATAAAAATAATCAAGAAAACTCTTATTCACACTGACCAAATCCTTGGTGCTGCTCCACCTTAATCTTGCTTCCAAAGAATCTCTTCTCGCGTGACATCTCATAAGCTTTTTGAGAATCCTCAAGCCTATAAACAAACAAAAAAGTCAAGGATAAAATAGGAAAGTTATAAATTTCTTATAGTGGAAAATACTTAATTTATCAAATAAGTCTATTCAGGGGATTGTCTATTTTTCATAAATACAAGATATTTTACATCATTAGGTGGAGATTCGGAATTCTAGCTTCAAATGAATGAAAAACAGAAACAGGCTGTTGAGCAGCAAAAAAGTTAGTAAAACTAATAATGAGTGTTTAATAGATTCTTATTAGAGAATTTTGCAGCGTAATACTCACTTTTTAAATGTGACGACAGCATGTCTTTCTTCTGCTTCACCAAGAATACTGACAGATACAACTTTTCCGTATTTCTTGTACTCGTGATACAAGCCATCTCTCAAACTAGTATCTGTAACAAACGTGTATGGTAACATAGAGTTAAGGTTAGTTGTATGACTACATATGGTTGTGGTTGTTTCATTACAAAATTATTTTAAAGTCACATCTGCACATTTTAATACATGGCATTTTATACACTTTGAAACAAAAATTCTAATTTAGTAGAGACACTGTTTAAGATTTTCAGAGCAACACTTTTAAGTGTAATCAGATCGATTCATCAAAAATATATCAAAATTGGAGATGGAGATTTAACTAAAGCACTAATTTTATAGCACTGTCAGCTTGAAATAAATAAAAATACGAATGAGATATACAGCAGTTTGATAGTTCAATAGACTAATTGTCAAACAGATAATGAGTGTAAGATTTTCATTTGAATTTCACCTGTGGATCTGTTGGGAAAGCCTTTGATGAGAACACCTAGTTTTCTGGCGGATGAGGGACCCAAGTCCTTGTTGAGGGTGGGAGTGCTGCCATCGCTGTCTGCAGACTGCGTGGATGACACACGGTTCAGCGCCGATGCCAACCGCCTTTTATGCTCCTTCCTCTTACTGCTGATAACAAAACAATGAAATATGTGTTTAAACATCAAGAATTGCAAATGCTTGGGTCTCAAATAGTGCATTACGTCACTTAGACAGAACTTTGAGCGAATAAAAATTAAAGACCGGAGAGGGTGAAGGATTTACGCCTAGAGATAAGAAATATTTTATCTCTAAAAAATAGTTATACTATTGAGGATAATAACACAGAAAGGATGCTTTAGTTGCCATCAGTGCTTTAGGAGTTAAACCTTAAAGTGCGGGGATCGACTTTAGACGTCAGATTCTAAAGACTAAAGTCGATCACTGCACTGAAAGCGGTGTGCATGACTGGCTCTAGCCCGCTCGCCAATGCCAAAAGGAAAAAAACGGGGCAAGTCCATATATGTCGAAATATCCTGTTTTTAACATATAAGTCATAGTTTTTTGTCAAATGGGTGAGAGATATCATCAGTTAGTTATTCACACTGTGAAAGAATTGAAATATTTGCAAGTATTATGATGAGTATTATTTACCTGCGCGATAGAGACCGGCTGCTGGCAATGCTTCCACTGGTACTGGATGCCGAACTAGACCTTGATCGTGACCTTGACCCGCTTCCGGACTCCTTGAATGAAGGTCGTGACCTACGTATGGGGGCTGGCTTACGCACAGAGGACTGCACGGTGGGAGTGTTGGTCTCTGCACGACCGGGGGACTGCATACCAACGGGGGGACGCTTAAAGCGAGGCGCTGGCTTCTCATTCTGGTGGAACTCATGTTGGGATAATCTGGAAGAAAAATGTAAAAAATAAACACCAATTCAAAGTGTTATTTTTCTGGAGTAGGTGTAATAAAAAGTGAAGGATTTTTTTTGCAAGATGTCGGACTGTTTGTAATTTTGATAGACGGCTCCATTTTTTAACCCTTTGCTGCTGAACTGTTTGTACCGGGTATTTATTTTTAAATTCATTTAAAGCTGGAATCGCCGACACAATTTCCAGCTTTAACCCTTTGAAGCCTGAATTTACCATTGTCATCTATGTCCACTACAAGCCGCGAATTGAGTGGACAAAGATGACATGATGTGGTTTAAAAAGTAAAGAAAATTACCACGTATTAGTAAACCAGTTTCATGGAAGTTTTCGTTCTAAAACCCTTTGTTGTAGGAAAATTAAATATGTTTTTAGGGATGTAAAATTATGCTTTAATGCATTGTGGGGGCTTAAAGGGTTAAATGACAATAATATCACTATTTACGGGAATAGACACCTTTTAACCCTTACAGTGTGTGGATAGACTTTAGACGTCAGATTTTGACGTCTAAAGTCGGTCCTCGCACTGTAAGAGTAAAAATATTTCTAATGGCCATAGACCCATAACATAGGTATTCAAATAAATCAGGGCTAACTAAGACATTTAAGATGATTTCAAATTGAAAAAAGACCCTTTGATATCCTTGTTTTATGCAAAGATAGTTAGCGTTTCAAGGGTTAAATTGAAAAAAATGAATCAAGCTATTTTATCAAGTGTATTTTATCAATTTCAGTAGTATTTTAATGGGATTAAAACTTGCTTCAAACCGTATATACACGGTCACAGCACCACAACATTGGTTTAATGGACAAAGGCTGAAGGTGATACAGAAGTGAGCTTTAAAAAGTTTCCTTAAACAAAGGTTACACAGTTACTAACTTAAAGAGACCTCAGATATGTACTTGAGACTACCTATAAGCTTTGAGGGGAGAATTAAACTTTAAATTGGCAAGCTGAGGAAACACATATAGCAGAATTATGGATGTATTATATGTGGCATTTGGATGGCCTGTAAATGTACCAATTCATCAGAAAGTTTGCCATTCCGACTAATTTTTTGGCTGCACCGTTCTGGAGGAATGGCCTGTTTTGAGTATCACCATGTAATCCAACAGGCACACGATGTTGTTGCAACGTAAAATCAACGTCACTATCATTGACGTTGATTCCAACATCATTGACGTTGATTCAACATCGCAACAACATCATGCGACCTGTGGAAAATTAACTTTCAGTTTTTGGGACTGTCTTTTATATGTCAGAATTTGACGTCTCTTGACGTATAAAGACAGTCACCGCATTGAAGGAATGAATATTTATAATGGCCGTAGAGCCATAACATAGGTATTCAAATTAACCAGAAAGAACTAACTAAGACATCTATGATGGTTTGAAATGAAAAAAAGTATTTTGTTGTGTGCGCTGCACTTACCCGGCCTGTTTGCCAGTCGTAGCTGTGATGGTCAGATTCTTATTGTTCCTCCCCTGCTGTTTGTTTCTATGACGATCATTGAATCCTTCTGATTCCTTGGCATGAGTAACTGCTGATGCTATACGGGTATCCTTCGTGACAGGTTCTGCGGGACGTGAAGCAAACGGCCGTGTCACCGTCTTATCTTCAAACGGCCGTGTCACCGCCTTGTCTTCAGAAGCCGCTGTGTGCCTAAACAAACAAAGAATACAAATGTTCACTTGGTTTGCTCAGCTAACATTATTTTCTGATTACCTTAACTTTGCTAAAACGACACTATTAGTTTAACCCTTGTGTTGCTGAATTGATCCTATCTATTTTTTGTCATTTGAAGCTGGAATTGCTAGCGCAATTTCCAGCTTCAAATGACAAAAAATATTATATTTATGAAATAGACATCTCCAATATTGAAATATTGTATTAACTAAGCATTTACCAAAAACTATTTTAGCAAATTTTGTGATATTTCTGTTGATCTAAAACATGCTTGAAACAATATACGGGCCTAGCAGGACAAGGGTTAACTCAGATAAAACGACATGTAAATAATAACATTAGGATCCAGAAAAGTCATAGCAACAGGACATGGGTCAGGGACAATTTTTTTTTTCTTACACTCATAGCTACAAGACGTATGGTGAAATCAGCTCATCCCACACTCGCTCCTATACGAACTGTCAGTTTGATTTTGTCTTACGATTCGTTGCAATCATGCCTACTGGACAACACTTTCAGACTACATTAATCTTTGTAGTGATGAAATAATTTGCGATGTTAACCTAGCATTTATTAGCAAATCAATAATAGTTATTAGTAATGAAATGAGCGTTTAAACATCCGAGATTTGCCAATGTTCGGTCTAAAATTGAAAAAAATATGAGAAATTTTTCAATTAAAAGGGACATGCCCAGGCCTAAAATCATCGAAAAATAGGTGATTTTATATAAGCTTTATTATGTCCATATAATGTAAACATTTAAATAGACTAGAACTGCAAAAGTTTTTAGATTTTTGTGCTGTGCACTTACCAGTCAGGCTAGATAATAGAGACGAAATTCCCGTATTTCTTTTGACATGGTTGTCAATAATTAGAAATCAGGAATTTTGTCTGTATATCTAGTCTAACTGGTGAACGGCAGCACAAAAATTTTAAAACATTTGCAGTTCTTGTCTATGGACATGTTTACATCATATGGTCATATTAATAAGCTTAAATAAAATCACCGATTTTTTTATAATTTTAGACCTGGGCATGTCCCTTTAATTATTTAATTTAGCGATTTATAAAATATTGTGTTCACTGGGAACATGGGTAAGGTAATAAATCACTGAATATAACTATCACATTTCTTATCACCAAACTGTTTACACATCGCATGTGATACATATTGATTCAATGTTGTGCCACCATATGCAACGCTGACACAACATTAAAACAACAAAGGAAGGTATTAAATTAAACATAACACTCACATTTCTCATACTGTTTACACATTTCAAGTCCTACATATTGTAATATTACGATCATAATATCCACAGCGCACTGCATCACACATACTGATGTATCATATTATGTAGTCAGGCTATTTTTATTATTTATTTATGATTTCTTATCTGTAATATATACACTCTGCCGGCGGCAGTTCACATTCGCTAAATACGTTTTCCCTAGAATCACGTTACAACTGATCAGGGATATTGGAGTGTGTTTAATACATTAATCATTGTTAGGCCGTGGTGGCGGGGGGAGGGGGTGTCAACACAAAGCTACAGACAAGCGGCGGCACAGCTACCATGTATTCACCATAGTAGACCCCCCCCCCCCGCTGAATTTGTTCCTCGTACCAGGCAAAAAACGCACACCACTTGAATATCATCTACATAATACAGCCTGTATGGCCGACCTATACATACGTCACTGTGTGGGGAGTTTGGGCGATAGGGGGTTAACATCAGCCGAGAGACGTCTCCCCTCCCCACAGTCAGCTGGCACTGTGCCAACCAATCAGACGCCCCGCACACAGTCACATGACCACCCCCTTGTTCAGTGAGCACGGACAGTTCAGTGGGCAGCCATCTTGCTTTAGACTCCTTCTCTTTAGACCAGCCACAGTTATCCACTTCTGGGTGGAAAACTCATAATTTTTCCCATCTCAATGTCCGCGGGAAGCGGTCACAGGCGTATTTTGGTTTTAGAGGCGAATGTTTCAGACCAGATGACGCTTTCTGGGAGCTAAGATGATGCGTTATTTCCGCGACTTCTCTCTAGCAGTGTTCCCGTCTGTCACAATGGATACTCTATTTCACCTACATCATGTACATATAGCTAACGGAATATAATAAGTTTCTCTTTTGACTGGATTACTGATATGTGGATAAAAGCGCTTCTCCACATGGATTATTAACAAATTATTTTCTAGTCAAAATATTGGATATTTTTCTCGGCACGGTCTATTCTATCTTTTCAACAAAATGGCTGTCGACACTGCCCTGACAATAGACAAGATACGTCATCATGTGATGGTCAGATGTAAATGATAAGAATGGCAACTCAGAATACCAACTCCCGTAAACATTCATGGAATAAAAATACTCAAACTCTGTTTACTTTACCATCTATTCAATTGATATTTACAAAATATGATGATTGGCTATATGGATTAATAAATGTACTTGTGTTCTTTTAAATTTCTTAGGCCACTATGGCCCATATTGAAGCTCTAGTATAACATTAGATGTTGGGCTACTTGGGGGAGTTCAACAAATCTAGTTGTAGCATATGTAATATTCGCAGCTTTTCCCTTTTTTTTGAATTATCAGTTCATATATATTTGAAAAAATAAAAATATCAGGTAATTCGGAGCTAAAGGATCCTATCTGCCACTCTAACGAGTGTCAGATAGGATCCTTTAGCTCCGATGCGACGAATTGTCGTTTGTGAAAACATGACTAGTTCAATTTTGGACCATCGCACGAGACAAAGCATAGGACCAACATTGAGCAAACGTTACATTTGTATAAGGGTCGTATCTGCCACTTCATACAAGTGCTAGATACGATACTTTACCTATTTGCCCGTTATTAAAGCAAGACTATAGTCGTTTTTAATCTGTTTTATTGGAGATCAAATCTTAGTTATTGGGAATGAAATGAGAGTTTAAACATCGGAATTTGCAAATGTTTGGTTGCAAATTTTACAATTAGAAGTAGTTTTCACCCACTTGGAAGTTGTGGGTCGCGGTAGCGAAACACAAGTGGGTGGAAAATTAACTTGCCAGGATAAAGTTTAATATCAATGTAACGTCTTTAAATGTATTTATTTATTTATTAGACTATTTTATTGTTAACAATTATCCGGGAAAAGGTAAGTTTTCTATCAGACTTTGAAAATTATTATTAGGCATCATGTATTCATACAACAACCGGTATGTGGATGTTAGCAAATAAATCATGTGGTTGAATAAAAATGATAACATTAATTTTTTGGATCGCCTATACCACATATCCTGTTCCTATAGATCTGTTGTCGTTTTGTTTTGTACTTGGAACAATTAAATAAAGGGATCAACTGAATAGCCTGTCATACACAATAAAGGCAGGTGACGACGATAGGCTGGGGTGACAGGGCAGAGTGAGCTTAATAAAGGATTAAAGTGAGATTTTGGCCTACGTTTATAAGGTGGTAATACTAATCATAGTAGTATTAAATGAATGCTTAATGTCACTTCAAGCATTTATTTAATACTATTGGCCATTACTAGCAAATCGCATTTTATGGTGACACCACGGTTACTTAAGTTGGATTCTGCGCATAATGTCGTGACAGCTGCGCCCCTCTGTAGACCCTGAAACTGATCAATGCATGAATAGGAGATGACGGAGATGATATATTTAGCAGAGCTGCTGATGCTGAGGCGGGCATCTACTCAGTGACCATGGTGACGCAGGATGCTGGTCAGGTCTGCATCACCATCTATTGATTTACAGACAGTTCTGATAATTAAAGATGACACAAACGATCTGCTGCCAGAAACACGCGACGCTGACCACCTAATGCTGGTTTAATGTTGTGCCAGCGTCGTAGACGGTGACCCAACATTAAATCAGCATTGAATAAACGGTTAGCAGAAAACACGACACGTTGACAACCCAATGTTGGTTTGATGTTGGGCCAGTGTCGTAGACGGAGGACAAAACATTTAAAGACAATTGGTATTACAGTGTCGTGTTTTCTGGATTTGTCAGTGATGGTGATGTCGTGATCAACAAATGTTATTCTCCTCAATAAAAACCTACATCCGGCCTGAGCTTCACAGTTTTCATCTTGAAATATAACCCGACGTGATTAAGGGATTGAATCTAGTATTGTATTACAAGTTTATTTAAAAGCATGATGTCATTATGAAATATGATGATTTCGCATTTATTATTCACGTTTATTCGACTCGTTCAAAAAACTACATCCGGCATGTTTTCATCTTACGACATTTCTTTTAAAATGGATGAATTAAAATATATGGTTACTTATGGTAATTTTTGAAGTATTGATTGCGACTTATTATTAAAATAAATCATTAGATTGAACATGTAAAGGCTCAATATCGTTTGAAGTGTCTCGTCCTATTCCATTACCCAAAAACTTAACATCTTTATGCGACACTGGTGAATGATTGGGGGTTTAATAGCATGTACTTTGAGAAAACACGAGACTTCGACGCTGACCCGACATCAGGACAAAGTTCCATGTTTGCAGTGATATTTACTAAAAATAAGTCGTTAACTAAATAAACAATTCCTGCAAGTGTGGTACACATCCGTCCACGCTACTCGCACCAATTGAAACAGGAACTGAGCTGGAATTATATATTTCATTGTCCAAAATCAAGTGATTGAATAATTTGATTTGTTATTCGGTGTTGTGAGGTGTCCACCCAGTTGCCATAGTAACACAGTGCGTCATACACACCAGTAATTCGCAATTGTGCGAATATTAATTAGCGCATGCCAGATATATCCGCGGATGAGGTAATGTATGAAAGGACTTGTTCAGCACTGCGGGGGGTATATCCACATTGTGACGTCACCGCTGCGGGGGGGGTCGTCCATTTACAGGTGGTAGGTCACAATGTCACCGCATATAATAGACTACTACATGATGCTGCATACTAGTACCACATCATACGAAATAAATATATATATATATATATTCTGTGAAACCGCTTTGAATAGCAACCCGGTGAAAAAGTTTCATAAGACCCCCTCCCTACTAGCTAGATAATGATGTACTACATTTTAAAGTACTACATTTTAAAATTGATTTACATCCACTTATAACAAATAAATATTTATTTATTGATACACTTGTACGTAAGTATATGCTTTAGTACATACATATTACCAAGAATACATTCTTGATATTACTGTATAGTTATATCCGTTTATATCACAATATATACACTTGCCTTGAGGGACATACGACATATTAACAGCGACGGGAACAAAGGTGGTCACAGCATGACGTTAATAGGAGACACGATCATGACTGCAATATCATTCTGAAACTACAGCTATTATTATTCCGCAATGAAGTTGTAGAACCACAGACAGCTATACAGTCAAGAATCTAACGTGCTCCATGAACAAGATGATCATGTTCACCTAATGTTAGTATACAATCTGCGATAGATGTATTAACCCTTACAACGCTGAAATATTTCTGTATACCATGGAGACCAAAGGGTTTTTGCAATTTTAAATCATCATAAATGCCTTAGTTAGCTCTTTCCACTTCATTTGAGTACCTATGTTATGGGTCTACGGCCATGATAAATATTTGAATTATTTAAGTGCGGGGACTGTTTTTAGACGCCAGAATTTGACGTCTATAATTCAGGCGTCTAAAAACGGTATCCGCACTGAAAGGGGTAAACCGCTAATCGCGACCATGGTCGTTTTTAATCCGTTTTTTTAGACGTCTAAATCAGTTATTGGGAACGAAATGTGTATTTAAACATCCAAGATTTGTAAATGTTTGGTGTTAAATTAAACATATTGAGTATTGTCAACCACTTGAAGTTGTAGGTCGCGGTAGCGAGACACAACTTCAAGTGGGTGAAAATTTAATTTAGTGTTTTAAGGGATTTGTTTAAGGACTGGCTACTCGACCGGAGTTGACCGTCATTCAGTTAACTCTAGCGATGACGAACGGAGTTCTGTTCTCACGTTTTATCGCCCACACTGAATGATGGTCAACTCCGGTCGAGCAGTGTTTTCCTTAAGACTATGTTTATCGCTTCATAGACCAGAGATAAAATAGCCGCATTATCAATACTATACAGGGGTGCGATGGCGTGCTGGATTTTTTCCCGCGCTTTCTAGAGCTCCATAATGACGTCACGGTGACTGGTTGACCTCTGTCACGGTCACCATGTGTGACCTGTCACGGTCATTACATTGTGACCAGCCGAGTGAGACGTCAAAGTGACAATAACTACCTGTAATGGGACCTTATTATGACCCTAATACCACTAGATCCGAGTATATACGGCTGTAAGCATTATAACCCTAGTACTACATTAGTCAGATTCACATCACATGATTTTCGCAGATTTCTCAGTGAATTCTCAACCAATTGTCATGAAAATTGGTTGAGAATTGACTGAGGAGTCCACAATATCCGTTCACCCCGGATGATTATTTTAATGTGAATCTGACTATAGTAGCGGGACTAGGCCTAGATCCGAACATATATGACTGCAAGCAAGTTTCAAATCAAACAAATGTCAGGGTTCCCACAAAAATACAGATTTCCCCGACTTTTAACCAATTGTTCACACATTTCCAGATCGAAATAAAAACATTCAAGGAAAAAGAAATCAAACAAAATGTTATTCTGCCCTCCAGTGATCAGAGAGCCCACTACTTCAGGAATTTCAACATCACATTCAGAGCTGAAACTTACTTTACTAATGCGAATATACGGGATTACGGCTAATATTAAATCTGCTACCCTGACTTTTGACATAATTTTAACATTCCATGACTTTCTCAGACAATATCTTAATACCCAATGAATGAACTGAAATAGATGGATATGGTTTTGGCCATATATGTTTAGCTATCCAGATACGGGATGCCTGAGACCTCCACAATATCGAATCATTACAAATGGTCGGAGAAGAAACATTTTGTTCTTTTGACATCTACATGAATACAGGGAGTGGGGACAGAACACGGAACTTTGATCTGAGCGGCGCTAATCGCTACTCCGGGACCGAGGCCATTTAATCGCTACACCGGGGGGGGGGGGGGGCATTTAATCGCTACACCGGGAGGGGGGGGTGCTGCATCCAATGTTTTTTAAAGCTATATACACAGCACGAATATCTATATTCTTACAAATCGAGCTAATAGGTAAAACACTAGTGCCACTGTGATATATCACTAAAATACATAGCTTCGGGTGGTGCCCCCTGTGGCAACTTGTGGCATCATTCTAGAGCAGCTGACGGGAGGGATGGGGGGGGGGGGGGAGGGGTGACAGAGAGGGGCCGGCTGCATTATGCCGCCATGGGCAGCACTGCCATGTCTCAGACCGCAGTCTCCAAGTCAATACAGAGCCACGGGCGTCAATCTACGAGGAGTGATTAAACACTAGAGCACTAGTGTCGGCTACAGTAGATATTCCATGTTAACAGTAGTCCACGATCCAAATAGAACTTAATAACTCCACCTTTCTAGCAACTCGCTAAAAACAAGTCAACGCATTTAATTTTAAACCAGCGTGGCAGACGGTGAAACAACGCCAAACCAACAGCGTAATGGAGTTCAAAAAAGCTTCCTAAAAAAAGCTTCCTACTGAGAAAACAATGTTATTACGACGTCGTATCAACGTCGTTTGTCGCAACAGCGTAGTTTGTCCAGTGGGTTGATTGTCCAGAAAAAACTGATAAAATTGGCTGTATAACTAATGCTACAGGAGAACGAAAACAGTCCTTTACCCGTTAACTCTCACAACGCTGAAAGATGGAGACCAAGAGTTTTTTCAATTTGAAATCATTATAAATGTCTTAGTCAGCTCTTTCCGCTTTATTTGAATACATATATGTTATGGGTGTACGGCCATTATAAATATTTTATTCTTTCAGTGCAGGGACCGACTTTGGACGGGATAGTCTGACGTCTATAGACGCCAGATTCTCACGTCTTAAGTCGGTCCCCGCACAATCTGAATGAATGTGTTGCATTGTGGTGTGCTAGATGGAGAACTTTATATAGACGTTTATTTTAATATCTATATCAAGCTATTGATCAGACGTAGCCTAATTACCACCTACAGACAATGTGGAGTCGCCACTCCCATTTTGTTTTTGTTTGGCTGCAAGTCGTGAATCCATTATCCCATATAGTATATTGATCCAATATTGATCAACATCACCACATACAGGTTTATTGATTCTCAGCAGCGATGCACAGCTTACACGTGGGACGTCTATAATAAACTGACTACACCTTTATGTACAACGTCTGTCAACGATTGATTGATTGATTGATTGATTGATTGATTGATTGATTGATTGATTGATTGATTGATTGATTGATTGATTGATTGATTGTCTAACACTGATCCAAACATAATATAAAGGTGGGCTGGGTAATTAAGTCATGTTTAGTCTCAACGCTGTTTCAATGTTGGCACAATTCGAGCTTTGATATCATGAGTAAAGTAGTTGATGGAAAGAATTTCTTTGGTTTTCTCGGTTCAAGCAAAAAAAAAGACTCAAAGAGTCTATTTTTCTCGGTTCAAGGTTGCACTAACATTTGAAACGGTGGGAGGGCATCTCTTGTTTAGCTGAGAAATGGCGGGAACTCTTGGGCTGGTGTAAGAGAAGCGATGCCAGCTGGTTTAGCTGCCGTGTCAGCATCTGCTACAGGCTCCAGCAGCTGCTGCAGAGGGAGGGATACAGCTGCTGCAGGCGATGCTGGAACCAGAACACTGGCCAGAGACTGTACACAGCAGTCAGTGATAGAGGGAACATGAATCTGATATAAACACAGGGGAGGGGGTGATTATGCCGTTTGGCGTGGCATGGATCAAGCCTGCAGCGTCTCCAAGCAACACGGGCTCTTAAACACAATGATGGTTTATTGTTGGGCCAGCGTCGTAGACGATGGGTTGACAATCAACCAGCATTGTGGGTATCGTGTTGGAGCTAGCAGCAAACACGGCACGTTCACCAATGCTGGTTTAATGCTGGGCCAGCGTCGTAGACGCTGGGTCGACAATCAGCCAGCAGTGTGGATATCGTGTTGGAGCTACCAGTAAACACGGCATGTCCACCAAGGCTGGTTTGATGTTGGGCCACCGTCTGCGACGCTGGCCCAACATTAAACCAGCCTTGGTTTACCACAATCAGCTGTTTTGATACATGGCTGAAGTCGCACCAGCGACCTGCAGCAATAGCAATCTGGTTGTTTCTGGTGAAGCCACCAGCAGGCAGGGCGATTATAATGCGGTGAAGCCACCATTATAAGTCTATTATCGGCATGTCGTTATAATGACTACGCAATATAAACGCATAATGGATATGGTCAGAAAGGCTTAAATAATATTCCTTAATTTTGAAATTATGTTTCTTTGCCATGTAGAACAATGGGGATTTTTAGTGATATCTCGTCCTATGATTTCTGAAACGGTGACATGATTCTGAAACGAATATTGTTACTGTCAAATATTTATTAACATTGCTCATTTAATTTTTTTTAATTGCTTGTCTTTCATAAAAAAAACGTTTTGTTAAATTAGCTGCAGATGAGACATTGACAAGAGGGTGGGATAGGTACAATAGTGATTATGTTGTGTCCTAAGAAAGCAATAAATTGTCTATATCTAGAGCACGCAGATGGTTGGACATGAATCTGTCTATGCTAAATAATGAGGCTGAGAGCTTCCAATCTGACAAGCCTTAGTTACAGCGGAGAGGGAATTACGAGGGGGGGGGGGGGGGTGATCATGCTGCTCATGTGGCTTTTCCATCCCCTCTGTTGACATTAAGCCGATGTCCTGAATGTCGTGAGAAGCAGGACGACATTCAGCTGACCTTGAATCGTGTCAGCTGCTGTGCTCAAGGCTCATTCTGCTTCCTGGTCCACCAGCAGCCACGGCAAGAACAGCAACGGAATCAGTGGCCAATACGACAGCCACGACAAGAACAGTCACGGAATCAGTGGCCAATACCACACTCACAGAGATGTCAGAATCTCAGTCTGCCGTCTGAAGTCGATCATAACAGTATCATTGGCCACACCAGCAATGCAGGACAATAATTGTATGAATACAAGAAAGCATGATTTAAATGAATAAATAAATAGGGGATTTATGATAAGTTTGTGCACATAGAGTCTAAGCTGGGTAAGAAATATAATAACAGAGCAAGAAGGTCAAGTCAAGAAGCGAAATTAAAATGCTAAAAACCAAGCAAAAGCAGTACATTTAGCCGGCGTTGGTTTAATGTTGCTCCAGCCTCGCGGTCTTAATAATGCGCTCAAATTGCCGCTTTGTACATTACGCAATATGGTCAGGTTAAATACAGAACGACGTATATTAATGATTTCGCACATTCAATGGTGAGTTAGAGAACACTATATTTTAGTTATATCGATTGTTCCACGTCAATGTCTGTGCAAGTAAAAAGTTCTTGGTCTGTGCAAGGATACTATTTTAGTATCCTTGGTCTGTGTGACAATAGTGCAGATGTGTGCAGCCTGGCCACCACGCCGAGTGTCTTGTCCGCTGCTCACATTCGTGGCAGTATCCCAGCCACTCAATAACTAGCTTCTGTAGGAGCCAGTTGTCATGGAGACGACACTGATTGCTACAGTAGCCATTGTAACCTGTGATAATGATACATCCAGGACACGATATGCCCAGGCAATGTGGCAGAGAGAGAGAGAGGAGGCGAAACATTATTTACCCATCTGGTTAGATTTAGGGAATATCGGTCAGAAATCCTTAGCCCCCTAAGACATCCGTAAAAGCGCGAGGATCGACTTTAGTCGTGAGAATCTGACGTCTGTAGACGTCAGATTCTGACGACTAAAGTCGATCCTCGCGCTGTAAGAATAAAAATATTTCTAATGGCCGTAGACCCATAACATAGGTATTCAAATGAATCGGAAAGAGCTAACGAAGACATTTATAATGATTTCAAACTGAAAAAACCCTTTGGACTCCATGATTTTCATAAAAAAAAGTCAGCGCTTCAAGGGTAATCTTGTCTAATAAGACTATACACATAAAATATCGACACAGAGAACAACGCCTTTGACAATTCTTGATCAGCGATTTTCTGTCTAATAAATGATGAACGTCTCCGTGTCAGTTTTCAAGTACAACTAAGCAGTTGCTGCTGTTTGTCTTTGCATGGCAGTCGATGGAGGCAGAGAGATCCCATGGCTCTCCTGGCAGCCTATCATGGTTTTTACCAGAGGATCCTCCTCCTCGCTGGAGGCCAGTGGCCGATGGAGTCTGCCATTACGGCCAGTGTCTGAGGGATGTATTGATTACTGATGAAGCCGCTCTAAGCTACATGTGCCGCAACCACGAGCCAGTGGTGAAGAGACCACCACACAAAAAATAGACAAGACTGAATCAGCGACAAGTCAGCTCGGAACACGAACGCGATTCACAGATTATCATATTCCAGCCAGACTTTGAGAAAAATAGTGTTGCTTGTCCTTAGGGTTCAGCATTCGAAACGTCCCAGGTGACGAGTACCATTTATCCTTACAACACATTTTGTATCGCTACAAATATACAAAAGCCGGTGGACGCATATCAATTGATGCAAATCAATGATTTGCATCAATTGATATGCGTCCACGTACTACATTTTATGAAACGTGAATGAAAAAGGAGAGATAGGTGTGCGTTGAGTTAGCATAATTATAATAGTGAGTGAAAAACAACAACTTTTTAATGAGTTATTTATGTAGTGGTATATGGTTGTGTATTTTCACATGAGAACAAGACAATCTCCTGAGCACTTGACGATATTTAGCACAGCGCTATCTCTGCATATAAAGGTAGCGTCGCTGATACCAATGTCCAAGTACTGACAAGGTCCAAGTACTGGCAAGGTCCAAGTACTGGCAAGGTCCAAGTACAACAAGCACAAGTACCAATCAGACCCACAGCCTCAGCTCTTCAGCTAAACATAGTCATTGTGATATGTGTTTAACAGTCCAGCAAACAAATAACACGTTGAACCAATGTTGAACCAATGTCTAGGACACTAGCCCAAAATTAAATCAAAATCTGGCCAGCTTCTGGTGTATAATGTAGTAGTAGTAAAGCATTCCTTTACGTCATTTTTGCACAAAAGGTCTTTTAAGTGACATTGTAATACGATAAAAACGTTGTAGTCAATTGATGAGATGAATGATGTACAGATGATGATGTGAGGGTGGGGGTGATAAAGCATGGTGGGTTATTGAGAGCGTTTTCCTTCGCTCGCCCGATAAGGGGTTCTGGGCATGTCTAGGGGATCTGTTTAACCCTTTAAGCCCTCACGATGCATTAAAGCATCATTTTACATACCTGAAAACAGATTTAATTTTGCTAAAACCAAGGGGTTTTAAAAGGAAAATATAAATGAAACTTTTACCAAAACATAGCAATTTTCTAAAAATTGACACCCACGTCAAGTCATCTTTATCCACTACAAGTCGAGAATTGCGGCAGCAATTCGCGGCTTGTAGTGGATAAAGATGACAATGGTAAATTCAGGATTGAAAGGGTTAATATGGCTGATGGTATAACCTCCTTGATAGTACTTGGATATCAGCTGAGCTCAGATGAGACCACGACATAGCCAGAGATGACCTGTGCTGATGTTAACCCACACCACGCTGAAATATTTTTGTATAAACCATGAAGACCAAAGAGTTATTTTCAATTCGAAATTATCTTTCCGCTTCATTAGAATACCTACATGGGTCTACCGCTCTTATGAATATTTTAATTCCTCCAGTGCGGGGATCGATTTCAGACGTCAGAATCTGACGTCTGTAGACGTCAGATTCTCACGTCTAAAGTCGATCCCCGCGCTGTAAGGGTGAATATTGCAAAATAATACGTTATAAATAATCTGAGATCAGATCTGGTGACGACAAGGCCAGAGCTGGGGTGAGATGACATCAAACGTGCAATTAATGGCGAAGACACCGTTTCGGATTTGAAATTGAATTCTGAGGAAAAAAGAAATCGTATGTAAAATAGACGTGAATTAATGTGAAATAGTGTTGCTTGTATGTATGTGTCACTAGCAGGCAAAGGGTGAGCAAACGACGGATAAATGTTGGCCCAATGTCTAAGACGCTGGCCAGCATTGAACCATCGTTTGGCTGATGTTACACCAAGTACAGAAGCACTGACGGAGCCTAAGTCATCGCACACTTTGTTGGAGCAAGGAATCCCTATATATTCCTTGGTTGGAGATTAGAATGAGAACTTTGCGCCAGCAATACAATGAGCAATACTGATTAAATGAATATCTCTCAAAGGGCGTTTTTCACCCCCCCCCCCTCTCCTCATTCAATGCCGCACCAATACAAAGTACGTATTTTACCCCCATCTAAAGCCGCACGAATACAATTGGCCTACGTTTTACAGTCAGTATTGTATATAAATACCACGCACAACACAGGGCTATAGAATTATACAGGCATTTCAGATTTTGCCTTTTGATCAGCCGTACATTGTATCTGCTTTATGAAAGTCAACTGTTTGGAGTCTGCACTATTTGTGTTTCCGCTACTGCAACTGTTGACCTGTCACTAGTCAGCATCTAGATAACGGACCTAGGCTATAGCACTTTAGCTTAAAGAACGAAATATGTAGATTTAAATGCACGAGGCGTGCAGCCATTTAGATGAAATGACCATGGCAGAGCTTAAATCGCATAAGGGTTATTAAATTACTTAATTTAGCGCTTTATCGTTTTATTCAGACTGTTCGCTTCAGTAATCTTTATGGTAATACATTGATTAATTATTGTACCTTCAACCATACATGATTTAATCCATAATTTGAATGGATGAATGAATAAATGATTTTTTTTAAATGCATTCTCCAGGGTTTGAGCCCCCCCCCCTACTCCCCCCACCCCCTGCCCCGCCCTGTAGGTGGTTGACCAGGGGGTAATAACAGCAGCATATCGTTAACGACTTGTCATCAATCACCATTAGTTTTTTTCTGCAGTCTGTCTGTATCAGTGCGTGTCTGTAACCCTTGTGCTACAGGGACCATATATATCCCAGCACGCACGAGACTCACCTCTCACCTCATGTGGGGTTGATGCTGGGCCAACGTTGAAGACGGTGGGCCAACATTGACCCAGCATTGGTTCAACATCTCGTGTTTGCTGGGATGATGTCAAAATATTTTGTGACGGATGCTTAAACAGTCGAATAATTCAATTTAGGATACGTCTATTTTTCTGAAATAATTTTTTTTTTATCAATTGAAGCTGGAAATTGTGTTAGCAATTCCAGCTTCAATTGACGAAAAAATAGTTATATTCCAAGCAAACAATTCAGCAACAACAGGGTTTAATCTGATGAGTTCGTGACCAGAGCTCCTGTATGCCGGCTGTCACAATGATGAAATTACGACAACACACCTGCCACTGTCTACTTTACGGCTGTTCAGCTGTATACCTTTGACCTAATTCGTTCAAATAGCGTGACAGAATATATTACTCCGCTAAAACTGGATTTCGAAGTATGATACATTTTGCTAATTGGCCCGTCCTATCTACCAAATATTATTTAGATTCAGATTATTATTATTTTTTTATTAAAACAATTTCCATAACTAACAGTCTCGGGTGGATGCTGATAAAAAAAAAATATATTTTCAAGTATCTTCAATGTTGCATGATATTTATGAAACAATTGCCATTCCCACAGAACCGTAGCTGCTTTGATGTACGTTTTTAAGGGAAGGTATCTAAGGCTCTACACATACACCCAACTGGCACGCACTGTTACAGGGAATAATTTACTGTTACACAATGGAGGCAAACACTACACAAACAATTAGTCAATATGTCGATGTGGCAGTGTTTTCTATGGACAATACTACTTCAGCATATAAATGGCTACCCAGCAAACACGGGGCATTCACCCAATGCTGTTTCAATGTTGGGCCAGCGTCGAAGTCGGTGTGCTAACATTGAAACAGCTTTGGGTGAATGCCCCGTGTTTGCTGGCTACATAGCTGCTCCACAGTTTTATCGTTGGTTACGTCCATATACACACAGCATAAAATCATAAAAATGACTGCATTTTTATGGCATAAATTACCAACGTTTACATTGAAGTCACTTTTATGACCACGTTTTGAATGCCTCAATATGGAGGTCACGGAAGGGGCGGAATATATACTCAAATTCATCCAATTTCTACGCCATCGCAATGTATTAAACCATATATCACTGTTTATCGTAATGCACTAGTATTGGGGTCCGCCGCAATGTAAATATTATGGTTCAGTGGACCATAACGCCCCAGCTGCTTAGTTTGAAGTAGTGGCAAGCCAAGTCGGAAATATGAACTGGTATTAATGCAATATCGTGACGACAGTGAATACATTCAGGTTACATTTTGTGGCTTTTGTGGCCGTCTGGTTTACCTTGATAAAAAATATTTATACAAAAAAATTATGTCGTAAACCTTGGTATTAAAAGGTCGTATTCGTCAATGTGAAGTGACAAATACGACTCTTTAATACCAAGGTGACGATAAAGTCTTTTGGGGTGTTGCTTCAGTTATAGGAGCTGTATATGAAGTACTAGTGTGAGTGGTACACGTCAGCTAGTGATAGCTAACATATCACATAAGAAGGGTAGTATATCACCCCCCACCCCCCGCCATGTTAGCCACGATGTAATGTCATGTAGAACACAGATATTGCACGAGGTGAATCTTCAACACGCTGACATTATGAATCACAGGACAACAACACATGTGTTTCAAGCTGGTACACCAACCGCAAGAACAGTGTTTAATAAAGTTTTAACACACACGTTTCCAACCATTAGAACACTGAAATATTGTAATATAAACCCTGGAGACAAAACGAGTTTTTTTCAATTTTAAATCATCATAAATGTCTTATTTAGCTCTTTCTGCTTCATTTGAATACCTATGTTATGGGTCTACGGCCACTATAAATAGTTCACTCTTTCAGTACGGGGAGTGACTTTAGACGTCAGAATCTGACGTCTACAGACGTCAGATTTTGCCGTCTAAGGTCGCTCCCCGCGCTGAAAGGGTTAAACTCGAGCAACGTCAAAAAACAAGTTTCCGTAAATGTCAATCCGTAAATCGACAACAGTCGACAAATCTAATTTTCCACGACGACTACATTCATCGTGACAAGATGCATATAAAACTAAAAATATAGGAAACCCCTGCAATGAATCTCAATTTATTTTTACTACACTTTACGAGGATTTACAAATCAAAGGATCTTTATAAAGGCACTAATATCACACTATTTATCTGGGATTTTTCCGATCAACAGAGAAATGTGTGTGTCATGTCTCACGACGAGCACATTTCCTGTTGATCGGATAAAATATGTGACCTTAAAATACCCCGTCTGCAGAATAGCGCGCAGTTAAACAGCTTCAACAAAACAAGAGGATCACATTTCCTGAGCTGTTATTGTAGCCCTGTGACCGTGTATATATATATATATATAGCCGACAACAATCAGATTAACATTAACAATTTGTTATTAACCTTCTACCTCCCTAGATTTCAGATTAACGCTTCTTGTGCTGGGATTTAGTAATATAGATAATATATTTTGTGTTAGATGCCCAGCTAATCAAATAATTCAATTAGCGAGATATTGCTGTTAAACATTCCAACTTAAAATGACACGACAAACATCATTCAACAGTAGAATGATTAAGAAGTAAAGCGAGCAATATGTTTATATAAACCATGGAGACTAAAAGTTCTATTTTCAATTTGAAATCATCATAAATGTCTTTAGTTAGCTCTTTCCGCTTCATTTGAATGTTGTGTGGGTCATTATAAACATCTTTCAGTGCGGGGATCGACTGCAGACGTCTGAATCTGACGTGTACAGACGACGTCTAAAGTTGGTATCCGCACTGAAAGGGTTTGATAATATAAGCCATTTGCAGTAGTACAATTGTAGAAAAGAAAATAGAAAGTCTTTTTATATTCCTTGGTAGTACCTATGAAAATAGGTGGCACAAATGAATATGTAGGGAGTATTACAAAGCAGCTAAGATACTGCAGATAATATAGTTTCCCAGCATTCTGATTCCAACCCTGAGTCCACGTGGCGGTTACAGGGGGCGGGAGTAAACATGTCCACAGATAAACACAAGCAAATAATACAGAGAGGCGTTATCTTAGTAAGACTTGAACTTTGACCCCACTGATATACCACACAAACAAACAGCAGTAACTGCTTACTTTACAAGTAAGCAGTTACTGCTGTATGTCTTTGTGTGTATGACAAAGGCAAACTGCAGTAACTGCTCACTTTACAGGTAAGCAGTTACCGTCGTTTGTCTTTGTACTGGGATCGCTAACTCCACTCTGGACTTTCAGATAACAAGGATATATTCTTGCTGATAAGTAATGTACATGTAAATGCCTGTGACTTCTCAGAAGCTTCACTGCCAGAGGCCATGCTCTGAGTAGAAGATCATTGGAGTTGAGCATAGAGGTGAACCCAAGTGGAGTTGCTGAAATATTTTTATACAAACCCAGAGACCAAAGGGTTTTTTAATTAGAAATCATCATAAATGTCTTAGTTAGCTCTTCCCGATTCATTACAGCCTTTATAAATATTTTTACTCTTTCAGCGCGGGGATCGAATTTAAACGTCATATTCTGACGCCTAAAGTCGGTCCCCGCACTGAAAGGTTTGATTATTCAGCTCAATAATTGTTGGAAAGAATGATCATCCGAAATTAAGTTCACTCACGCTCTTTGCACGCGAAGGGTTATTTGTACAACTAGAGAGGTGATCATATAATCACCGAGGGAGGACTGGATATACTAGGTTATCTTGGCAGTCAATTGACCATATAATCACCATGGGAGGACTGAATACTAGGTTATCTTGGCAGTCAAACATAGAACACAGCTCATATCTCAACACTGACAGGCCCTCCATGGTAGCTTGTACAACTTACATTTTATGTATTACCAAGCACCTGGAGGTTATATAGACGTTATATAGAGGTTAGAAAGACGTTATATAGAGGTAATATAGACGTTATATAGAGGTTACATAGATGTTATATAGAGGTAATATAGACGTTATATAGAGGTAATATAGACGTTATATAGAGGTTATTTAGACGTTATATAGAGTTATATAGACGTTGTGCCATGGTCGTAGGCGCCAAGCCAAGTATTCCCCTTATCCTGCTAAGTTATTATTTTTTATTTTTCAGCCACTTAAAGTTGTGTCTCGCTACCGCGACCCACAACTTTAAGTGGCTGAAAATAAATCATATTTGTTTGATTCGAGCACAACTATTTGCAAATCTTGGAAGTTTAGACACATATTTCATCACCAATAACAGTGCTTTGGTCGACAAATAAAACAGTTTAATAGCGACAATAGTCGTGATCAGCAGGATAAGGGTTAACCCTTTCACCACTGAAGCCCGTTTTTATGTGCTGAATGCCATAGCATTGGGTGGACTTTTTGTGTTATCTGTCTATTACGTAGATGACGTCATGCCGACTATTTTATGGCACTTCACGCCAGGATATCTCACGTGTTTACGTTAGCTCAGTATAAAGGTCTTCAAGATACAACACTCTAAAACTACACAATGACTGATTTATGAAACAGCGAGAAAACGGGAAATTTCCACTAGGAGCAAAGACAATAGAATATATTTTACTTCCAGGACGGAAAGTGTGAAACAAGGAACAAAGAAAAACACACAAAAATGAAGGCGAATAAAACCCAATTATAATTTGCGAGATATTTGAAATGGTGTAAATAAAGTCTGCCAAAACTGGGCTAAAATCTAATGAGGAGTCTGTACTTTATTTGGAGTATTATATTTGGATCTATGTTACCAGGCTACGTCCGATTTGTCACAGAAAAATGCGACAGCATATTTTTTTATTGTCCTGTTTCCCAGGAATATGACTGGATAGAAAAACAAAAAAACACACGCTGGTAATAAAGAGTGGTATCTGCCACTTTACAAAGTGGCAGATACCACTCTTTATTATCAACGTGTGGGAAGATCATTAAGAGATCTGTAAGTATTATTTATCAGACAGAGGTTTAGCAGTGACAGCGTTACTGTGTGCCGTTGTCATCCTCCTCAAAGGAACACAAGTATAAAATCAATATCTCCCAGAAGAACAACTCAGTCTGGGTTTGCTGGATGCCGTCAAGATACATTGATTTAATGCTGGTTTAATGTCAGGCAAACGTTGCAACATTCAAACAGCATTGGGTGAATGCCGCATGTTGGCTGCACAGTGTGGATCAATAAACACATTATAAACCAGTGTTACATAACAATATCAATAGTAAAGATGTGATTATCACGACTACCACCAGCCAGCATTGGCTGAGTGTTGGCTCAATACTGGGCCGGCTTCACAGACAAACTTTGGACCAAGTCTGTCAATGCTGTTAGAAGATGACAAAACCGCCGTTAGCGCCATGGCAGGTGTGTCTACTGTAAATGATCAGTCACGTTCTCCACCAAATGTAAATATAATACTAATAATACTGCAAAAGGTACTGATCTTCACCCAGAAAACACGACTCACTGACCTATTGTTGGATCAATGTTGGACCACCGTCTACGACGCTGGCCCAACATTGATCCAACAATGGGTGAATGCCTCATGTTTGCTGGGCAGACAGAAGTGGATCAAACATCTGAAGAAAGGGGGGTGCCCTTCTGATTTTTTTGAATAAACTTGGCCAACTTAGGGAATTTTAAAAACATTGAGTGAAAAATAGTGAGCGCCCCCGACCCCCTGTTTTAGCCTATGTCTAGATAATATGTCACCACCCTATGCATTCTAAACCTGACTACGTTTTATATGCCTCTTCGTTCAGCTTTTTAAAATAATTTTTTTCTGGTGAGTTGGTGTTATCAGTCAGAATGTATATCATTATCAGAGACTGAAGAGGCAGGCACAGTTTACCCCAGATAAAGACATTAGACATTAGACATATCACAGGAGCAAACAAGGAACATTGTTTTAATGCTGGCCTCACAGTAAACTAACACTGGATCCATGCTTTATGTTTGCTGGGATGTTGTTGGGGTTGGGCCAGCATGGTTAATACGGTGGCACAATCTCAATACGATATACAATATAAAGTTGACGTCTTCTTATTAAACACAAGATGATTAAACACAAGATGATTATTAAATGTTGATCTAATGTTGCGCCAACGTCTTCGACGCTGGCCGAACATTAAATCAATATTGGATTGGCTTGTTGTATTGTAGTTGAATGTCGAGGGTGGCTTTAATATAAGCTTGTAAACTGGTGAGAAGGGACAGGAGTTGGCGCCGCTGCCGTTTCATATTGATATTGTATTGTACAGTCCCCCCCCTTCATACCCGGGTGTAAGCGGCTATTCTGGTTGTTGGCAGGGTGCCAGCACAGCCGGGGGGGCACAGCAGAGACCAGGGGGAGGGGGTCAGCCTGTACCAGCCTCTATAACATACACAGCAGCCTGACATAGACGATCAATACGTGTGAATAAATTACCCCCTTCTCCCTCCCCTCGTCAAAGCTCAGGTTGGCAGTGGCTGGTCACCCCCCCCCCCCCCTCGTCAGAGCTCGCCTGGCTGGTTGCCAGGCCGGTTACCACGGAGGCCGTGTATTGTGAGGCACCCGAGGGGGGGGGGGGGGAGGCATAACATTACACAGTGCCACGTCTACATCCTTCTTACAGGGGAGGGCGGGGGATTGTGGATGCAGCAGAATAGACATGACTAACACACCACACACCTGACAGGCTAACATATTGATGGAAATAGAGCCAGAATCAGCTACAAAATCAACGTTTTAAACTCATCAACAAATTATGTATGGGAAAAAAACAACTGATAGGAAAAGCCCGAGCAGTCTGCTTCCAGGGCTAGGTATCACAAAAAACACAAAAAAAAGTCAAACAGATAAACAAACACAGGAACAAACAATACTAACATATTGATCAGAAAGCAAACAAATAATTGAAACAATGCTGCGTCGTAGACGGTGGGCCAACATTAAACCAGCAATGGGTCAACGCATTTTTTCTGGGGAGACTTTAGTTGTCAGAATCTGACGTCTGTAGACGTCAGTTTCTGACAACTAAAGTCGATCTCCGCACTGTAAGACTAAAAATATTTCTAATGGCCGTAGACCCATAACATAGGTATTCAAATGAATCGGAAATGAATAAAACAATTATGATGGTTTCAAATTGAAAAAACCCCATTAGGTTGCGATGTTTTTTACAAATTAATACAGCGCTTTAAGGGTAAACTCAACGTATTAAGTATGGACAAAAAATGAGCAAGTCGAATAACGTTATGTGGAAAGAAAAACTATCAAGATTTAAATACGTCAACATAACTATGAGAAAAGCAGACTGAGAAAGTCAAAATAACGTCAACTGACATATTGGTGGAATTAAATATAGATAAAAAAGAAAAACAGAATGAATGAATAAGTGAATAAATAAATGAAAAATGAATGAATGAATGAATGAATGAATGAATGAATGAATGAATGAATGAATGAATGAATGAATGAATGAATGAATGAAGGAAGGAACGAATTATATGGTCGACCATGGTACCACTCAGTCACAGAGTTTTCCCACAATAAAAATATATCGTTTTCCTTTGAAACCTGAACAAACCCTGACTTTGGCGTGCCATGCTATTTTCACTGTGATCACACAGCAAATATGTGATATTTATCAAATGGTGTTTTTTTGTTGGCCCACGATCTATGACGCTGGCCCAACATAAAACCAAAATTGTTTTAATATTTGGCGTTTGTTGATTAGGTCGTTTACAGGGTGATTATAACAGGCAGTCTACCGGCGCCACTGAAACAGTTACCTCCCCCCCCCCTCCCCCCTCCGTAACAGTGATAGAGTTGAATTCACTCGACCATGGACAATTACAAGAGCAATTTTTATGACGAGAACATCGCAGTTTAATGAACCCTAAACCCTTACAGCTCGGGGATCGACTAAAGTCTATCCCTGAGCTGTAAGAATAAAAATATTTCTAATGGCCGTAGACCCATAACATAAGTATTCAAATGAATCGGAAAGAGACATTTATGATGATTTAAAAACAAAAAAACCCCTTTGGTCTCCAGCGCTTCAAGGGTTAAACGATGTTAAAGGGGTGAAATATGTTTGTATAGAGCAGAGACCAAAGGTGTTTTTTCAATTTGAAATCATCATTTATGTCTTAGTAAAACTTATCTCTTTCTGATTCATTTTAAAAAAGTGTAAAGTCGATATTGGTGTAAGAGTAAAGATAATTCTAATGGCCGTAGACCCAAAACATAGGTATTCAAATGAATCGGAAAGAACTAACCAAGACATTTATGATGATCACAAATTGATAAAAACTTTTGGTTTCATGGTTTATAAAAAAATCAGCGCTTTGAGGGTGAAAACCTGCTAATAAAAGGAATAGACTCTTAACCCGCTGAGCGAAGATATTTGTGCTCAAATTAAAAAAAATACGAGTAATTTTCACAGGGTACCAAGAATATTTTGGCTGGTGTAGCGGAGCAGTTTGCTACACAATTGGGGACATATGCTTCACAATAATATATTGGTGTAGCAGTACTATTAACCTGGTCAGAAGAATCTCGGCATATGCACGTTTACAAACCATGCAAACTGGCACACATGTTTTCCCTGCCACATCATTCCGGATGCCGTTTACATTGCGAGTGGCTGTAAAGTGAGTTTTTCAGCTCGACATTGTGGCAGTAGTTCACTTTCAGTCACCTCCATACAATATAACAGTTGGGGGTCACAGCCGTATGACACATTCATTCAGGAACTCTATTCAAATCTAATCAGATGTGAGGTTATGTGAGGTACTGTGAGGTACGCAGTCGGCCATTTCACCTGGAGCGCTAATCATAGACCAGCAAACGTGAGATATTGTTCCAATGTTGGCCTTATGTTAGGCCAGCGTCGCAGTGCTGGCACGTATGTATAGCAAATCACGTGATTTCAACGACGTAGATAATATTTCCTAATTCTAGCATCGCATTTTTATTCTGTTTTGGTTTATATCAGATTCAAAGTATGTTTTTTCGCCACTGTAAATCCGTGACCAATCCCGAATGTTGTATGATGAAGACCACACAGACTTCAAGTTGGTGGAAATTAAATAATTTAATTTGGCGCAGAAACGGTTGACAATGACTCATCCCCAGGTGTTATAACCATCAGTATCATACGTGAATCACATTGTATAACATACCAGCAACTACACAGCCACTCCCTCTAGTTAGAACAAAAAATACGTTGTTGATGTGACAGTTAAATCCATGCTGACAAGATGCTGGGACAATGTTGGTCCACCGTCTGCGAAAACATCGTGTCAACACGTCCTATTTTTCTGGGTATTTTTACCATCATGATATGTGTCAATATGATTATTATTAACCCTTTGACTTCCAGGCCGGAGTGCATGCCAGGATCCAGATATACTGGTGTAGGAGTTCTATTTTTGTCATTTGAAGCTGGAATTGCTAACGCAATTTCCAGCTTCAAATGACGAAAAATACATAAATGTAGTATATATTTGACGAAAATTTGTGTCATTTTATGGTTACGTTTATTGACGAATGACGACGGAAATTTCCGTCATGTATGGTAGTGAAAAGGTTAATTGGCCACCAGCATGTAGCTGTATACCAAGCACCACGTGATCCCAGCTAATCTATTAACACTCTAAAAACCAAAGTCAAAAACTCAATATCACCTCTTCCCCGTCATTTATATTC
Source organism: Flabesymbios commensalis (assembly GCA_964017125.1). Classification (NCBI taxonomy): domain Eukaryota; kingdom Metazoa; phylum Annelida; class Polychaeta; order Terebellida; family Flabelligeridae; genus Flabesymbios; species Flabesymbios commensalis. Next base: position 70,154,393 of record OZ024917.1, read on the forward strand.
ACTTTGAGAGATTCTATTGTTACTTTTTAAAAATGTAGACATGTATAATATGTCCATTATGTATCATTATGTCCATTATGCGTCTATTATTACCATAGATTCTTATTATATTACCATAGAAAACTAGTATGTTTGGGCGAAATTCAGGCCTGTCAATCTATCGAATTGTGTTCTTTCTCCGTTGAATTTATAAATTTTTAGTATATTAATCTGGATGTATTTGTGAAGCCAAAACACCTAAAATTATTTATGTTGAAATTTGTTCAAGGTCAAACGAGTTTTTGACTGGACTACTATCAACCAATTCTTGTAACAATCTCTATATTTTTATTGAAGCCTACTTATAACGCATTGATCTAATGTTGGACTAACAGTGGCTCACTCTGCGTCTCCACTAGACTACACTCAGTCATGCAAACTACCAGGTTTCTCGACACTTCAATTTATAACTGTGGCACACAAAGTATGTAATTAATAATGGTATTGATTATGTCCCGTATATATATATTAGTCACATGTATATGATTGTACTTGTGTCAATCATCCAGCATACATGCCACATCAAATGACCATTATAACCTTAGTCATGAATATCATCTATATGATTATCTGTGTATAATATTTATTTATACATGCATGAATTCACAGCAAACACAGGTCGCTGAACTAACGGTGGTTAATCTTAGTCCACCGTCGAAGTTAGTAGTCCAACATTAACGTCATTAGATCATATTATCTACGTCGTTCACAAAACGGTGAGTTGTCATGCATACGTCGCAGCAATCAATCGTTTGCGACATTGGCCCAAAATTGTATAGTGTTTAATGTTGTAGATATTTGAATATTATTATGCTGGTATATATTGCTTTGTAATATAATAGTCACCCCCATCACTTATCACAAATGCTGATTTAATGTAGGACCAGCGTCGAAGAGGCTGGCGCAACATTAAATCACCATTTGTTCAGGTCTGTGTTTAATGTGTAGATATTTGATAATTATTATTATTCTGCAGGTATTGTATATTGATTTGTAATATAATATTCACCCGCATCACCCGACAGCAGCACAGCATGCACCGCATGACATGCTCAAAATAAATAAATTAAATATAAACAATATCATCCGGAGGTCGGTTTTGAGGGCCTGACTGTAGCCAATTATTCACTCAGTGGTCGGTTTAAAGGGTCTGACTTACCATACTATTCACTCAGTGGTCGGTTTTGAGAGCCTAACTCTAGCCAATTATTCATTCAGTGGTCGGTTTTGAGGGTCTGACTTAGCCCACTATTCACTCAGTGGTCGGTTTTGAGGGCCTAACTGTAGCCAATTATTCACTCAATGGTCGGCTTTGAGGGTATGACTGTAGGCCACTATTCACTCAGAGGTCGGTTTAGGGGGTCTGACTGTAGGCCACTATTCACCGCACTGTTTGCTGATATGAGTGAGAGATGCCTGGTGTGTACACACTACACACTCATAGAATCATATAGCTGATACAAACAGTCAATTCAAAGTCCACGCACCGCATGAGCTGAGTAACCTGATAGCGGATGTAAGACTGTACCCGGGGTACAGCTAAAAACTCACAAACATGGCACGCATACTGACACCGCTGATAAGGGACCTGCCCCAGCTCCTAGCAAACACTAGACACTGAAACAATGCAGGATCAATGTTGGGCCGACGTCGAAGGCGGCGGGCCAACATTTATCCTGCATTGTGTCAATATCTAGTGTTAACTGGTCACAAGCGTATCAAACTACAGTTTGTATGAAGCCTGCTACATCGCGAGTTAAAAAACTGCTTAAAACGCAATTCTTCGATCTGGCTTTTCCACCCTAGCTCCTCTGCGTCCCTGAGCTCGGCCCTCCGAGGAGTTAGGCGCTATAGAAGTTTTAATTTCATTCATTTTATTCAACAAAAAGGAGAACTGAAGTGTGTTTTAAAAACTAGGATTAATAATCGTTAAAAAATTATGATGTTTGGTTTCATAACTATATTCAAGGAATGGGCTAGTGACGGCGCAGTGACCATAGAATAAAGTGACTATTCGAACCCCTGTATTCAAACAGTCAGGGTGTTTAAACTTTTGAGTTATGATAGCAGTTGCTTTACTTTTATAACTCGTACAGATTTCAAACCTGGGGGCAATTCTCTGTCCTTTTAATTTATCAGTTCAACTGACAATAACACCTGACATGAATGAAACATGTCAAGAGTGAATGTAACACTTGAGTGATCTCTTTCAGTGCACGGGGGGGGGGGGGGGGGGGTAAAGTAAGAATACCCTTTTTACCAGTCTCCATCACGTGTCAAGCAATAGGCCCATGATGTGGCTGCAGTCACTAATACTCACTTTGAACAATCGACTGGGGTTTTAATCCACTTTCATGCACATATAGGCTAAACTGGACTAGGTACCGTAAATGTCCGCAAAATTTGTCTGGAGAGCATTGTTCATCTGGGACGTTGGCCCAACATTGTTCAAACATTGGATGTGCAGCCCGTGCTATGGGATAGTCTTGTATTCAGGGCTATACAATTTGGTCTGATGAACAAGGGTGGGCCAGCATTAACCCAACACTGGGTCGACGTATGGTGCTGGCTGGGTAGACCAAGACGTAACTTGTGGTTTTATCTTGCTCTAGATCTTTCTACTTGGTCTTTAGTAAGTGGTAACGCTACATGGTGCGGCCATATTGGCCATGGTAGTAAGCACAAGGCATTGAGACAATGTTGGTTTAATGTTGGGCCGCCGTCTACGACGCCGGGCCAACAATAAACCAACATTGGGTCTCCATGTGAGTGTTGTGATGTTGTCTGTATGTAAAGTATACTAGTAAAGGTAATGAGTCATAGGTGAAGCTGGCAGAGTTCCACCCCCCCCCCCTCTCAACCCAGTAACACAGCACCAGCAGAGCTTATCAAAGTGTATCCTACATATTTATGCAGCAGCAATGTACACCTGATGTGGCCAGGGGCACACCATACTAGAAATAATACGATTCAAATTGTCTTTACTTTCTATTATTAGGACCGGCCGGTATTCTATTAAGTTTATTTTGCCTGAGTTTGTGTCCTATTTAGGAGAAAGAGGGGTGCTGTGTGTGGGATTGGAAATGGTTCACATTTCTGCACAACAGTCCTTATGAACATGCAATATAACGTTTCAGGTCATTAGGTTAAGTACTTATGTCTTTAACATGTTCAGAAAAAAATCATGATTATATTTGTGGTTAAGAGCTTAAAGGGTTTTGGTTGGAGTAATGTTGGCCTAACGTCGCCCAGCATTACATCAGCATTGGCCCAATGTATCGTGTTATTTGGTGTTTCTGGCGCCGACATGTTAAAGCGTCACAAGCATAATGCAGCCGTCAGAAAATACGGTACAATCACCCAAAGCTGTTTCAAGATATATTCAAGATATATTTGAACTTGTCTCCTTGGTTCTTTCCCTAATTTTATCCTGGACATTAAGAATTGTGGCTCATGAGGAAGACAAATACACTGATTTTTTGTCTATAGTACCCAAACAGACTAAAGCCGGGCCTCGGACCACAGATAATCTGTATCTTAAGGTTTTTGAGTGGAATGTGGTCCCTTGGAACTAGTCTTCTAAATGATATCTAATTTGGTAGTTTGCATATCAAACTGTTTAATAGCTGAGAAGGCTTTATCACCACAGAGCCACAGCTGCTCGTCATTTACACAGGGCTCTACAGAAAGTACACTTTCGCCTTCTGACCAAGTACTTCTCGGAAATATATATATAGAGAGAGAGAGAAATAGTACAAAGGGCAAGAACATGAAATGCTAATGAAAAGTGACCTTACAAATAAAACACAGCAACCAAGTGTAACATTAAAATGCTTCAATGCTCTTAGAAAATAACTTTCTGTGTTAACCCTTTAAGCCCTCACGATGCGTTAAAGCATAATTTTACATCCGTGAAAACATATTTAATTTTCCAACAACTAGGGGTTCTACAATGAAAATTTCAATGAAACTAGCTTACCAATACATGGCAATTTCCTTTATTTTTTCACCCACTTCAAATCATCTTCATCCACTACAAGTCGAGAATTGCGACAGCAATTCACGGCTTGTAGTGGATGAGATGACAATGGTAAATTCAGGCTCGAAAGGTTTAAGGACACTTTTTACACTGAATATTTTCTTCTATACATTTTACAAACGTAAACCGTTTGAATTTTAATGAAACGGAGAGACGTTCATAAGCTTTTTTAAAAGGAATATGTTCTTAATCTTTGCATTGGCATACATTTTGTGCACAATCTGAATAGCATATATGATCTTTAACGATTATGGATGAATGAATGAGTGGATAAATGAATGAATGAATGAATGAATGAATGAATGAATGAATGAATGAATGAATGAATGAATGAATGAATGAATGAATGAATGAATGAATGAATGGGTTATAGGCCACCTTTGTGCACATGTAGGCTGAACTGGGCCAGGAGCACCTCCTGAGGAGGTGAGAAGAACGAGATTTTGTGATTTCCCACATCCCGTCGACCCGACCATTTGTATTGAGCTGGTAGGTGGGTGGTCAAATCAGATACGAACAGTGGCAGTATTTTGAGACATTTCGAACTTTTGTGACGGCCCCTTATACATGTGTTATGTGAGAATTATACAGGTGAAATATTCTGCTGAGCATGCGCATGCGGCATTACCTGGTGACTAGCTTAAAGATAAGGTATTATACTAACATATCAGCCTCATATTATTCAGAGGACGGGTGACCTTATTCAGGTCGTTAGAATTAATACGTAGCTAGGACGTACAGTCACATGACGTGTAACGTCAGGTTAACGTTATCCCAGCAAACACGACAACTTGAAACAATGATGATTTAATGTTGGGCCAGCGTCGCAGACGTTGGGCCAATATTAAAACATCATTGTTTGAACGTGTCTTGTTCGCTGGGATAGACTTGTCACGTCAACGAAGTAACGTGTGATCAACGCTGTCGAACAGCGGACACGTCAACACGTCAGTGCCGATGCCAACATCCAGACAGTGTTGATTTAATGTTGGGCCAACGTCTGCGACGCAGGACGTACATTAAAACAACATTAGGATAAAACGTTTGGGGGTGAATGTGTGTGATCGATACATCAGGTGATAGAGCTGGCTGCAATGTATTAGGGCGACGCCCGTAAACTGTCACTATAACACAAGGAATATAATATGTATAAGTAAACTATTCACAGGGCTCTACTCAAGTCAAAAGCCAGTATCTGCTTACTTGTAAAGTAAGCAGATACTGCCTTTTGATTTTGCACCCCAGTGTTGTATAGACGGAGTGAAATGACTTGTGCACACAAACCCACAAAGAGGTGCGTAGCTTTTAATGTCACGCCTAGTGTCCTACCAAGGGCCTAAATAGAGTGAAATCAGTCCTATTTTAAGCAGCTAGTGTATATTAACATAAGTACCTTGAATCATGCAAGGATGACGTGATAATGATTTACTTTCTGTTGACACATTGCCTGGTTTATCCAGGTAGGCTTTATTGTCCCTGGTTTGTCACCATATGGTTGGTGGATTTACTGGCTTATAATATTCATGGTAGCACTATGCGGTATACCACATTGTTAATGGTTGGGGAGCTTATGTGCCAGGCTATTGATGGTATTATGGGCCGTCTATTCATAAGGCTGAGTAGGGAATCCATCTACACAGATTATGCTCACAGATTCTTTGGGCGCAGTTATAATGACAATCAATGGAAGCACGTCATTTCGTAAACGAGGAGTTCCATTAAAAACATAGGTTTAGCCGCAGTCTTTGTATTACATTGTAATTAAACCATTATTGGTATTTTACCTGACCCCTTTGTGGTAACATATTGTTACTTATATGACACTAAATCGGTCTACGGTCATTATTAATTTAAAATTATTTTAGTGCGGTAATCGACTTTAGACGTCAGAATCTCATCTGATATGACAGTTAGCCACATTATTGGTATAGCATAGAGTTCTCTTCTATCTCTATGGTATTATATACATGTGTGAGCCTGGTGTGGTAACATATTGTTATTTATCAGGTGCCCCGTGTATTAGGACGGTGATAAGCCATCTGTACAGATAACAATAGTCAAGTGTATTATAGAGAATAATGCCTGACGCCCAGGCGTGTGTGATCGATCAGGATCTCAGCTCACATGATCATGTCAGCCTGGGGCACAGCCCGCTAGACACAGACAATCCCGGGGAGAAGCTGGGCCAGCGCTGGATGGCGGGGTATGGGGGCGACAATGTATTATAGGCAGTGTAAGGAAATCAATAGAGACCGCCCCCCCCCCCCCCCGCTGGGATAATCTACGCAGAGACTTGTCCACGTAAAAACTCCATGAAACGTGTTCCCACAGAACCCTCAGCCAACCATTGATTTCCCAGTAAACACAGTTCTCAGACGGTAGTTAGTTATAATACATGTACCCTGTGAGGGGCTGCTAGCTGGCTGTACTGAAAGCCAAAAGGCAGTATCTGCTTACTTTACAAGTAAGCAGATACTACCTTTTGGCTTTGCAGAGCAGTGTAGACATGTACGTGCGTGGGTTGCTATAGCCAGCTGTAGGCATGTACATAATGGGGGCTCACAGGGGCACTATCTACCTCATTCTCCACATGGCACATTTGAGGCTATATTGGTAAATTGCGTGTGTTCCTAATTTGACGCTGTGTATTCTGCTTGGTAAACTTTGGCGTTCAGAATAACAAGATTCAGGCAATATATATAGACACGATCGATGCCAAGTGGGCATCATGCCAGAAAAACATAAAACGCAAGAAGATCGACAGGCAGGCAGGCGGGCCAAAATAAACACTAGATGATAAACCAATGCTGGGCTAAAGCTGGCAAGGAAAAAATATCTAATTACTTTTTCCACATATCAGATCCATTTTAATGACTTGATAGAGCAATAATATCTGCTCTCTCACTTACTATACTAGTGTTAGGATCATTACTATACATACTGCAGCTACTAAATCAGCAAACATTGGCTCTATGTTGGCTCACTGTCTGAGATGCTGGAACAGCATTGAAACAACATTGGTTTAGCGTGTAGTGTTTGTAGTGTGAGGTTTTGGAGTAATAAGATTGGGTGGAAATAGAGCTGCGATCAATATCAAGTGGGATAGCCTGCCATAGACCAAGGAAAATAAAATCTGATTCTATTTTCCTTGAATAGACCGAAAGCACTGAGCCAGCCGGCCAAGGTCTGCCAGGCTGCTAGCAAGCCATACAGCTACCCAGTCAGTCAGCTACCCAGTCAGTCAGCTACCCAGCCAGCCAGCCAGCCAGCCAGCCAGTCAGCCAGCTAGCCAGTTAACAAGTCATCCAGCCAGACAGGCAGGCAGGCAGCTAATCACGTTTTTAAACTTTAACCAGCCCGACTGTCAGTCTGTCCAGCGTCTATCAGTCGGACCCGTTGCCTATCCAAGGAATGTAAATTCAGCACATATTCCTTAATACATTTATATCGAGCCCCAAGAGCTAAAATGAGCCAAATCCCGTGATTAACAGATTAATGGCCACTTTTTAAAACACCATCCTGTTATTGAGACCAGATTTTCATGTAAGTGTCTTATGTGTCACTTTAATCCTTAGTAGTAGTAGTAAATCATTGCTTCACGTCACTTTTTGGCACAAAAGGTATTTTAAGTGACATTGTAATACGATAAAAGTTGTAGGCAATTGATGAGATGAATGATGTACAGATGATGATGTGAGGGTGGGGGTGATAGGGCATGGTGGGTTATTGAGAGCGTTTTCCTTCGCTCGCCCGATAAGGGGTTCTGGGCATGTCCAAGGGATCTATCCCCAGACATGCCCAGACGGCCGGGGACTTGGGTTTTGCTGTGCAATTTAATGATGAAACTCCGTGGCATTTCGCGTAGCTCCGCTATCCTCGAGTCGGATAGTCCCTAGAGGAGCTTAAACCCTTAACGCGCTGCATTTTTTTTATGAACCATGGAGACCAAAGGGTTTTATTGAATTGGAAATCATTATAAATGTCTTAGTTAGCTCTTTTCGCTTCATTTGAATACCCAAGTTATGGGTCTACGGTCATTTGAAATATTTTTACTCTTATAGCGCGGGGACAGACGCCAAAGTCGATCCCCGCGCTGTATTAAGAGTTAACACGTGGAATATACGACACAATGCCACTTATCATGCATATGCTTTGACCATATGATTCTTGAAACCAAACATTTTCATGTAAATGGCTTTGTAATAAAAAAAACCTGTGTATAGCTATCTAACTGACTAGATTAGAAACATTATTTGGTTGTTCTGCTATAAATAAAATATACCATGACAAACTGTTAAATCATTTTTTGAATGTCACTTAATTTTCCATGCAGCGCATCACTCCAGTCATTCGCGTGGAGCAGAGAGGTGCATGGTGATCATGGTAATTTCCACCCGCTTGGATCTGCAGTGCTCATCGGTTTGCTGTTTGGTTGAGCTTATAAAATACGCCATTATATTTATCTTTGATCAATATCCCGATGACATTTATATTTGTACCCTTTGGACAATGCAGGCTATTTCCGGCGACTACAAAGGTCTGTTATTCTCCACTGATTTGACCTACATCCTAGGCTACTCATTGGTCGGCATGGGGACCAATCAGATCGTTAAATAAACATCAAGTCTCCCAGCAAACAGGAACAATTAATTCAATGTTGTTTTAATGTTGGTTAAACGTCTACGACTGCGGCCCAACATTAAACCAGCATTGGTTTAATGTGTGGTGCCATTTCTCCAGGACCTCATTATTCTGAGAGAAGATGTGCATTGTACATCTCCAGCCGGCTGGTTAGGGGTTTGCCGACACCCCCTCCTCTAGACGGGCATTGTGGTGGATGGCGGGGGGGGGGGGGGGAAGGCTGTCACAAGAAAGGACAGCCACATAGATCCAGGGTCCTGTGTCGTGCAGGAGTCATAGACTCAACCAACTTTGCCAACATTCACAGTGGCGGATCCGAAGGGGGGCGCAGGTCGCGCCCCAGCCCCTATTTTTCGGCAAATAGTTCAAAAAGTCCCCTAAATTGGCAAAAATTTCAGGGGCAAGCCCTCAAAACCCCGCCCCCCCCCTTTTTCAGATCCTGGATCTGCCACTGATTCACCCAATGTTTGTCCGCTTCCGTGAGAATCCTACCCAGCAAACACTTAGACCCTGAACCAATGTTGGTTTAATATTGATCCACCGTCTACGACGCTAGACCAACATTAAACCAACATTGGTTTGCTGGGTAGAGACGGTTTTCTATCCCTGCTTCTAAAGTTGCTGTAATGTTAAAACAACCTGGAAGACGGTGGGCCAACATCAGCTCAATATTGGGTCTACATCTTGTTTTATTGTAGGATAAGCGCTCAATAAACAACAATAGCTCACGCAGTAGTTGAATGGTCACACACTCACGCATGAGCAAAATGTCGAACGATGACTAATATACTGGGGGAATAATCGTTAGGACTGGAGTGTGATATGACTGAGTGTGCTATGACGGAGTGTGCTATGACAGGATTGCTCTTTGCGTGGCTTCTTCATCAATTATAAAATACTGTCACCAACAACATCAGCTGATTAGAGACGTTCAATCAATGCAGAGTTGTGACTAAAATTGCAAAAATAAAAAATACAGAAAGTGAATCTTCACGATCAAAATGGAAAGTTGTCTATGGTGCAGAGTGGACACAAATCAGTGGTGGTCTAAGATCTGAAAAAGATATTTGGGATTAAATCCATGAGATAAATATAGAGGACTTAAAGACAAAATTGCTACATTTTTCCTGCCATTGACGTATCTTTTTTTAAGTAATTTGTTTTTCCTGACAATTCAGGTTTTTGATGAAAAAAAATCTGCCTTTTTAGGTTGCGACAACCCTGCCAATGTTGGTTTGATGTTGAGTCATCGCCTGCTACGCTGACTCAGTATCAAACTGGCACTGGCTGAGCGCTTATTATGTTTTCTGGGAGTTCTATGTTTACCATAAAAGAGCGTAGACGCTGGACCAACACAAACACAACACTACATCAGTGTATGTGTATCTTATGTAAAGTAATGAATGACATTGTCTTGAAATAAGTAAATGATTTGCTTTTTTGTTCTCCAAATCAGAGTTTCAGATTATTATTCTCTGGCGTCTTTGATTGAGTGTGGGTTTTATTTAGCAGGTTGTTTCCCGGCTTCCTGCCTGCTAGTCACACAGTCTGCCATATAGGATCAATATTCTCCAGGTTGTCTGCTCTGCTGCTCTGCTAGGCGGATGTTCTCTGCTGGGGTCTGGGAGAGATGGTGGTGGAGCCGTGTGCAGCAAGGCTTTCTATGGAGAACACAGAGGTTACTACGCAGCAGACAGAGCAAACACGATACACTCACCCAATGTGGGTTCAATGTTAGGCCAGCGTCGCAGACGGTGGCCTAACTCGAACCAACATTTGGTCAGTGAATCGTGGTGACTGGATATATCCCGAGAAACATACATTCACAGAATGTCAGTTGATGGTTGGCCAGCGTCATAGACGGTGGCCAACCATCATCAGACATTCTGTTTTACTTCTGCATTCACCGAGATTGATCCCGCTTCGTTGTGTCACAGCACATACAGACATCAACCCAATGCTATTTTAACGTTGGATCAGCGTCGTAGACGGTGGGCCAGCATAGAAACGATTAGATTAAAGTCACAGCTGATCGGCCAGCAATCAAACAACACCGAAACAATGTATTAATACCCTGGGTCAGTGTAATCTTTCTGTGCCACAGTTTATTTTCTTTGGCTTCCCAGCTACACAAATAGTAGTCAATATAATAATAGGCTGTTCCTGCAGAAGACCAGAACCAGCGGATGCAGTAATAGACACAGCACCAGCAGCAAGAACAACCAAATGAGATGCTGCAGCAGCCAAATAGAGCGGCAATATACTACCACGAAGACAACATGACAATATTGTATTATTGGTGGATCGGCGTCGTAGACGGTGGCCCAGCAATGATACAATATTTGCTTCATCTGGCTGGGTTCCTACAGAAGCATCAGCATTTAACCAGCAATCAACCAAATGAGATGCTGCAGCAGCCAAATTGAAATAGTAGCCTCAATATAATACCACGAAGCCAACATGAGACAATGGTCGCACTAATACTGTATTATTGTCGGGCCAGCGTCGTAAGCGGTGGGCCCATAATAATACAAAACTTGATTGATGTAGCTAGGTTGCCACTTCAGTAGTATCATCAACAGCAGCCGACCATCAGTCTGACCAAGGGCTACATTGTAGGTCATTGTAGCGCCCTGAGATGACCACTGGGCTAGCGGCGTCAATACCCGGACACGTAGACCCCGCCCGTTACCATGGTAACCGCTATCAGACCCGGGTCCCCCCCCCCCCTCCTGGTTGATGGCGCGGCTTGCTGCCATGGCCCAGAAGCCGCTGCTGCTGCTGTATCTTGTGGCAGAGAAATGATGGAGAATCCAAGACTCCCCAGAGCCACTGACTGTAACCTGTATCTCTGACCAGAGCCACTGACTGTAACCTGTATATCTGAGACCCCCCAGAGCCACTGACTGTAACCTGTATTTCTGAGGCTCCCCAGAGCCACTGACTGTAACCTGTATCTCTGAGGCTCCCCAGAGCCACTGACTGTAACCTGTATCTCTGAGGCTCCCCAGAGCCACTGACTGTAACCTGTATCTCTGAGACTCCCCGGAGCCACTGACTGTAACCTGTATCTCTGAGACTCCCCAGAGCCACTGACTGTAACCTGTATCTCTGACCAGAGCTAGTGACTGTAACCTGTATCTCTGACTAGCCAGACGAGGATACCATGATATATAACCAACATATTGATTGTCATCGTGCAACAACACATGTATTATTATAAAAGACTGTTTACATGTCAACTTGTCTACTTTGACATATTGGCTATTTTATTTCTTATTTTCTTTATTAGCGCGAATCGGTTATACTTTTAGGTTGTCATTATCCCATGAATTTGAACATTTTGGGTCACTGCATAAGGAAACATATCGACCGCAGCGGGACGCGAACCCGGTACGCCCGGGCTCTTGAGTTAACCATGCTAACAATGATGCATACTATCTAATTGTACTCCTTGTGTAATGTTTTTAAACATCAAAACACGTGTAACATGTAACGTCTAACACGTGTAACATGTAACAGATGGAGTGTGTCTTAAATTGTGTGTGTATAATTGTGTGAGTGAATTTGTTTAATTGGTCTTAGAACTGTGACAATATCACGACGGAGGCAACCAGGAAGAAGGGGGGTATTTATCATTTTTATCGAAACACATCAAGGGTTTTTTTATTGACATTTAAGCCAGATAACATTTTCCGGTCTCGCTACAGGTCTACTGTTCAGAAATCTTATTAGAAAAGCTTCTGAAAATGGTCGGAATAGTATTTTCACCCTTCACGTGTTTACCCAACATCAGCAATATGTCAAGATGACATTTCGTCAATGATTTACTGAGCTATAAATCACAGTCAAGGCTAATACATATTGGCAAACAGGTTTAATATAATTAGATACTGGTACGGATATTGATGCCAACACAGGATGTATATCCGACTACATGACCTTATGAAGCTCATATTGACAATATTAGTACGGATATTAAATGTATATCCGGGCCTGGCTGTATCTGGTTAGATTAATGCAACCACAACGACAAAATGCGATTATTTAAATGAATAGCCATTCTTCTCACAAAAGTATACTTTCCTAAAACCAATTTAGAAGCTGTTTTTACTTTTAAAGTTTTAATTTCACCAAAACATGTAAAACGATGTGTGTAGTATTTGTGAAACCAATCTAGAGGTTGTATTATCATAAAACGATTGCAACTCGTTTAATATCACTAGTATGTGAGCCATCAATTCATAATATGAATTGATGGCTCACATACTAGTAATATTAAACGAGTTGCAATCGTTTCTCTTTTGCTATCACTATGTGAACAATATTACCAGGGGCTTCTCACCATATTTATTATCTCGCCCACCGCACGATAAGTCAAATCAAGCATAATATTCAATGTGGTATTTTCTCTAACCCTTTAAGAGCTAAGCACGATTATAGTCGTTTTTAACCTTTTCACTACCATACATGACGGCAATTTCCGTCGTCATTCGTCAATGAACGTAACCATAAAATGACACAAATTTTCGTCAAATATATACTACATTTCTGTATTTTTCGTCATTTGAAGCTGGAAATTGCGTTAGCAATTCCAGCTTTAAATGACGAAAAATAGAACTCCTACACCAGTATATCTGGATCCTGGCATGCACCCCGGCCTGGAAGTCAAAGGGTTAATCCGTTAATCCGGCCTGGAAGTCAAAGGGTTAATCCGTTAATCCGTTCAATTAGCTGAATAAATCGCTGTTATTGGGAACAAGAAGTGTGTTTGAACATAAATGATAAAGATTAGAAAAAGTTTGGTCCCAAAATATACAAATATCACATCGATTATTATTTTCAGTCAGTTGAAGTTGTGTGCCGCGATAGCAAGACTTAACTTGAAATGGATGAAAATTTATATTAAAGGCACATTAGAGGGTAAAGGGGCTAAATGCATGTATTCAATGCAGATGTCTATTCATGAAGGAGTCACACACAACACGTCATAATAATACCGTCTGTTCCCCATGTCATACACACGCTCACGTGATGTTATTGTCATTGATTGTCATGTGACAGCAGAATAACAGCGGCAGGGGTGATTGGCGGGCGGTGACCGGGTCATACAGGACAGGTCATGCAGGGCACATGGTGACCTATGTCATGCAGGTCAGCCTCAATTGAATAAATGTGTTCCGGGACAAATGTGACTGTGTGCCACCAATAAGAAATATTTGTCCCAGCACTGACCTGATCTGGTCTGAAATTAAATGTGACAACCAATTTTGAGGTTAATTTTAACGTGACGTGACAGGTGCGTGAGTAGTAGAGGTCACATGGGGTCATGAACCAGTAAGCTGACAGATGAGCTATAGCTATCAGGGTTCTGCCCTCGGTGGGCGGCGCTGGGCGGCCTCATCCAGCACTCTGACATGCCGTCCACCACAACAGTTGAGAAAAACATGGCAAATTGAGCATTTTCAGTATAAAAACATGGCTGTAGTGTCAAAATTGACATGTTGTTGTCTAGACCGCCCACCACTAACCAATCTCTGGGCAGGACCCAGAGCTATTTAATAGATTTTTCAAATGACAAGCTTTCGGTTAATTGGTCAAATAGTTGCTGGTTCAGTGTTGAAGGTTCGGCCAGACAGCCAGCCAGCCAGCCAGCCAGCCAGCCAGCCAGCCAGCCAGCCAGCCAACCAGCCAGCCAGCCAGCCAGGCAGGCAACCAGCCAGCCAGCCAGCCAGCCAGCCAGCCAGTCATCAGGTTGTATGATGGCATTTGAACAACACCTCATTTCTAAAGAGCGTTGAACCAGCGAGTTTAGGTGTAGTTTTTATTTGGCTCGTGATATTTTAAGATGCATTCTGATTCTGCGGCAGAAGAACACAGAGTGCAGACTGCGGCGGGGGGGGGGGATCCGAGGGTAGGGGGCTCACATGATGCCAGCTACAGAAAATCAATGCAACTCTGAATCAGAATTAGCCGCAGCCAAATAACGCATTGCCGCCTGCTATACATGCTGAACTGCGGCAAGAGCAGCAGCGGCCGCCACAAGCCACCAGACATGAGATATTGACCCAATGCTGGCCCAACATTGAATCAGCATTGGGTATAGGGTTTGTGTTAGCTGGGGATCTGCAATAATGAGGGAAGGCTGACAAAAAACAGCAGCAGCAACAAGACCAGGTCTACCGTAGATACACAGCAAAGACTGCAGCCGCAGCAGCAGCAGCAGCAGCCGGAGCAAGACCAACTATACAGAGAAAAGAACAACAACCGGGTAAAAACAAGAGGCAGTCACCCAGTGCTAGCTCAATGTTAGGCCACCATCGCAGACGGTGGGCCAACATTAAACCAGCATTGGGGCAACGTCTCGTGTTTGCTGGGAAGCAGAGGAGCGCAAAAACAGGAGAACCCGGAGCGGCTACCACAATATCTATACAGAGAGCATGACAAAGCCAGTATCGACATGCCCTGCAGCAGCCGTAGAATCCTCCACCACTAGTGACAGACGTGGACTCACTGTGGTTTAATGTTGGGCCAGCGTCGTATACGTTGGGCCAGCATTATTACAGCGTTGGGTGAATGTAGTGTCTACTGGATCCCATCTCTGCAGCAGATGGCTTCCAGAGCTTGGCTGCTGGCATCTCACTTTGCCAGGACGAGATAGCAAACAGCCTCAGTATTGATTCAAGTCCCGCAATCAGCTGCAGACTGCGGCACACTGCTGGATCAATGCCGGGCCACCGTCTACGACGTTAGTCCGGCATTGAGCCATCATTGTACCTTCTCCACACTGAGAACGTGTGGGCGATAGGGCTTTGACTGCAGCTCTGGAGCCATCCATTAAATCCCCATCAAGCCTGCATTATAATCTGCTGGAGAGGGCTTTACAATGATCATGCCATGTACACATACAGCCCGCCATATGCCAGGACGAGCTAACTGCGCAATTATTATTAACTACACATGTCTGCGGCAGCGCGATAGATAAGCGGCAGGCCATCAGACCAAGGAGGTTATATAAACTCCTTGATCAGACCTAGTGTCATCAAGGAATATAGAAAGACGTCTTTCTATAATATTCCTTGATGCTACCATAGGGGTGGTTTTCTAACTCTAATCTATGGTGCTATACATTTTTAGTGTTATATTAACACTATTCACGTCCTTGATATACAGTGTATTGTAATTACATTTTGTCACTTCTTTTGGGTTGATACAAAGACGATATTACTAGCTTTTTCCCGCGTATTTCCATATGCTCGATACCTAACTTTAAAGCGACACAATCAGGCTAAAATCATCAAAAAATCTGTATTTTTATTTTGGCTTCATAATATGACCAAGGAGGTTGATATGACCGTAAGATGTGGACATGTCCATAGACTAGAATTGTTAAGATGTATTTGAATTTAGTGTTGGGCATGTACACACGCAGCTACCATCTGCTACTCCAAACCAAGGACGTTCTATACAACGTTCTTGGCCAAACTCACTGCGCCATTAACATCCTCCCTTATAAAGCCAAAAGGCACTTAACCCTTTAATCGCCGGTGCCGTCAATATTAGTTTTTTACATTTTTTTATTAGCACATTACATATCGGCTTTTAAACATATTAAAGATAAAAAGTGACATTAATCAGCAAAATTTAATATTTGTTGACCTCGATTTTGTCAAATCTGAATAATTTTCACAAGTTGTGGATCGCGTCAGCGAGACACAATTTAAGTGGGTGAAAATATAGATTGAATAGTTTGGCGGTTAAACGGTTAACTGTAGGCTTTGCAGAGCGGTTATAGCTACATGTGACATCTGCATACATCGTCTGTGGCAGCCCAATCATAGACAAACGAAAGGGCATCAGATATTGTGTGTCATGACCCAACCAGCAAACACGACACATCTAGCCAATGTTGGCCTACCGTCTACAACGTTGGCCCAGCATTGGCCAAGCATTGCTTAAATGCGTCGTGTTTGCCTGGTCGTAAGAGCTTTAGGTTAGCATGTAACGTCATGACAGTCACCGTCATACAATACAAAATGATAGACCTCTATGTTATCTTGGCAATGCCTTTTAATTCATTTTTAGTAGTAGTCATTTATATTATCGAAATACCCAGTTTTTATTTTGGCAATGCCACTTAACATGATTTTAGTTGTGTATGTCATACCATGTATATTATCATATGATTTTAACAAACTAACAATCTTGTATATACATGTACATATATCTCTTTCATTTCTATGACAAATAAGTCTGTAATGACTTTTCTTTTCTGTCAATAAAATATCTGTCTGTCTGTCTGTAATACACACCACAGTGACACCAGGATATACGAATCCGGTCCCATCTCACACCAGATTTCCTGACCATGACAAATCCGGAACTGAAACCAATCTAGATACAAATGACAATCTTTGCAGGTTCTACTTCACAAAGTGCTGTGTCCATACATGTTTAACTTTCTTAACCCTGACAGTGCCGGGATCGACTTTAGTCGTCAGAATATGACGTCTGTAGACGTCAGATTATGACGTCTAAAGTCTATCTCTGCGCTGTAAGAGTAAAAATATTTATTTTTTAATCGCCGTAGACCCATAACATAGATATTCAAATGAATCAGAAAGAGCTAACTAAGACATTTCTGATGATTTCAAGGTGAAAAACCCTTTGGTTGCGATGTTTTTTTACAAACTAATTCAGCGCTTTAAGTGTTAACTCTCTAACCCTTTGCTTGCTGGGACCGCATATACACGTTAGCAAGCCAGTTTCTACACAGAGCACTGTGCTGCCTGTTCCGACCAGACACAGACGGCACGCGTGTATCAAAATGCGGACAGCTCTCCCAGCAAACACGAAGACTCGACCCAATGTTGTTTCAATGTTGGTCCAGCGCCGTTGGCGGTGGGCCAATATTGAAACAGCATTGGGTCAAATGCTCGCGTTTGCTGGGCTCCACACAGGTGTCTGTCTACACCCACCCCTCCGCCACCATAATATTCTCGCCAGCCGATCAGGGTACTTTTAGCAAGACAGCCGGCCAATCACAAGCTTACTACAATACTTGAAATTGAGAGCGGGGGACATATGACGTCAACCATCTGCACATTTTAACATGCGTAGGAGCAGTGTCTAGGGTGAGCAGTGCAGCCAGTTTCTAGCAAATGAAGTGCTACTGAAATCAATAACATATACCTTGTGATTGATGCTGAATCAATCGAATAATACCATTTGGGAGATGTTTATTCTTTCGAGATTTTGTATTTTATGGCTGGAAATTGCGTTAGAAATTCCAGCTTCGAATGAATGAAAAACAATTCAATCGAATAATTCCTTCTCATCTTCAGTGTCGATCTTATAAAAACGATCTGGTTTAATAATTACAATTCAGAGCCTCATAATTGTTCTGAATTATGCGACTTTTTGGTGAATAAATTTCAGTTAAAATATGCCATGTGCACATAATTTGACACGGGTGCTTTAAGGGAGTATGCTTTGGAGGCCATGACAGTCCATGTGTAAACATATCATAATGCCTCGTTGACAGAGCATGTCTCAACAAGACCGGCGTCAATCAATCAATAAACAAAGCTGGCTTAGTGTTGGCCCAGCGTCGTAGACGGTGGGCCAACATTAAGACAGCAATGGTTTAAAGTATGATGATCGCAGGGTGGTACAATCAACCCTGTTGTCTGACGCCGCGACAATAGCTCTACACAATGCCTCGTTGTAGTTGAAATCCCCCACCAAACATATACAATCACGGAAGATATGTAATTAATTCAATTACATTTGAAAATATGTATTGTGTCGTCTGCACAGATAAATCCAAACAATGTCAAGGATGCTAGAAAGCAGGAGGCGTTTAACCAATGTTGATTTAATGTTGGACCAGCATCGTAGACGATGGCCCAACAATTAATCAATATTGGGTCAACGTCTCGTGTTTGCTTGGATTTGTAAGAACACAAGTCTGTATTGTGAACACTTCAATATCAAACCCGTGCACTTTGTGTCTTCGGAAATGTCTAATCTCGATATCAAGGTACACAAAACAAAAACCACTTAAAGATAAGGATTGCTATGTCATCATAAACTTTGCCTATCCTTAGATTTCAAACATATTATGCTGGAGTGAGTGGTATACTGTAATGTGCATAATCTGATAATGGTTGTGGGGTGCTGTGAAGCTTATATAACAATTCACCAAACAAAAAATACAGAAAAGAAACTTTACACACAAAACTTATCAGCGGGAAATTAACTTATAACCCAGTTCTTGTGCTGAAACTGTGCAGCTTTTGTTCGTTAGATCAAGATACAAGGATTTAAAAATGACACACAAAAAATGCTGTAAAAACTGAGGGTACTTGATAATAGTTATTTATTCAAACTGTAATGACGCAGGTCTCTCAGATAAAGGCTTGTTGGGGCTGTATACAGTTTATCTGTGTACATGAGATTGCAGAGCGCGCACAAAGAAAAACTGCCACAAGTTGGTCCGAACTAGGCACAGCTGTATCAATGCTGGAGGCAATGCAAACATGCCACAACGTTGAATCAGTATTGGTATGATGTTGGGACAACGTATACGACGCTGGACCAGCATTATACGATCGTTGGTTCAAAGCCTGGTGGCTGGAGTGTATTATCTTGTGAGGAGGCGCGCCAGCTGCCATGACTGACTGGGTTACCAGCCCTCACTCCACCGCGTGTACAGCTCGCACATGGTAGCGGCGGCTAGCGACTTGCTGAGCTCTATAACCAAGGAATCTATCTATGGGTTGTCTATGGGTTGTCTACACAAAATCCTTGGGTAGCGATCTTATATAATAATACCATGACTTCTATAGCTCCAGTATCTCTCAACAATATTGAAACTCGATGGCGCTGTAATTAAATCTTAATATATTTCACAACAATGAATGGGGATATTAGCTACCATTGACGGCAGTGTGATCACACAGTCTAGTAGAACAGTAGACTTTGGTATGATCATGGTGTGATTAAAACGGGGAACTAAGTTAAAACTGCTGGAAACTGTGCACCTGTTGTTTGTTAAAAAAATGCACTAACAATTCCACTGAATGTCAAAAATTAGATGGGAATTTGTGAAAAGATGACTGGTGTAACATGATTAATTTATGATGAAATCACAGCTGGAGATTTAACTTGTTTAATATTCAGTCAGAGTGCTATATCATGTACACTGGGGTGTTAATACCATGAGAAATTGTGCGCCAAAAACTCACTCCTCTAAATATAGTGTGGAGTTTGGGAGCCGTGTGGTTAACATGAGTAGTTCTTTATGCTGCACACACTGTACCCATGGTACCTTGTATGACCTCCATAAACCTTTCAACAACGTGTACACCTCCCTCCCCGACTCCTGTTAACCCCTTGCTGCTCAATCTGCAGCGTGGCCAGTCTCTGCATGTATCCTACTGCAGATCCTACATGGTCGAAGGCTTTATGGCAGTCAGTGTGTGTTCTGAGCGTGACACTGTGTAGTGTGGCAGCAGGGGCTAGAGAAGCTTTGTCACGGGGGACCTCAATATCAGTAGACGAGCGGCATGACAACATGTGACCAGCCACGGGGTATAGAGAACAGGGGGGGGGGGGGGGGACAATGCCAGCGAGCAGCAAACACAAGAGGTTGAACCAATGCTGGTTTATTGGTGGAACAGCGGCGTAGACAGTGGGACAACATTCAAGCAGCTTGGGCTCAATGGCTTGCTGTCAACATATCATTCACAGCAACACACGTTGGGCCAATGTCGGTTTATTGTTGGGCCAGCCTCGCAGACGGTGGACCATAATTGCCACAACATTAGGCTAGTCATTCGTGTTTACCAGGCATGATTCTCTCTCGCCATACAACCAATGATCAGCAAACTACAGCCATTAAAATCACCCCACAACAGCATACAATGAGCGTCACCAAGCCTTTATACAAACACACTCATCCACGCCAACGAGCTTGACAAGCCAGTCAAATGCTCTATACACTTATACAGCTAAAGGAGGAGGGGAAGCTACCACTATAACATATTCAAATCTACCTTCAGGCAATTCTAATATACTGAAGCGAGCTTGTGGCCCTGCGCAAAATTAGCGTTGACACACTGGTTAAAACATTAACGCGACGAGGCCGCCATCAACGTGATCGCCCAGTCACGTTGAGATGGGGGGGAATCAGTATATTTCTCTGAAAGAGCCACATAGGATCAGCTGGGTTCGAACCCGGAACGGTGGAATGACAGGCGTGACAGACGCAAATGCGCCACGTCCCCCTTTTTACATATTAAAATCGACCTCCCGGCGAAATATCAATTCTCAGACTTGTAATAATGCTCTTTTGTACCTCCACTTTTTCATTTCATGGGAAAAGAAGCATTGCTTTATACTTTTCTATTTGACTGCTCGGCATATTAGGCACGTTGGGGCATGTCCTGACCAGCAATATCTATTGATTTTAGTATACACCAGGCCATATATTTACTGACTTAATAACTATCGATATTTTGTCTGTCACTAGCAATACTTTTAGATTTCAAATACAGCCTTTAATACATCAGCGGATTCGAGAAGCGGAGATACAAAGATTATAATTAATGGATAAATGTTTAAATGTAGAGCCATCACAGGTGAATCCAACATTAAACCGCTAAATTAAATTATTTAACATTTTCACCCAATTGAAGTTGTGTATCGCTACCGCGACCCACAATTTCAAGTGGGTGAAAATCGCTCTTCTTTGTTTGATTTAAGACCAAACATTTGCAAATCTCCATGTTTAAAAACGACGATATTCGTGATTTATAGCGGGTTGAATGTGTATTAGAGGTACATCGAAAGTAAGACAACATAATCTAATGCGAGGAAAAGAATAGAGCCGAGCCTATACATGTATGTGAAATCATGAAGAAGACGACAGACAGGTCTAGTATTCCCAAAGAGTTGTGATCCAGATCTAAGGCATGTGATTGGCTGAGATGGCAACCACTTGCCCAATCACAGACCAGATATCTAGGTCAGTCACTTTGAGTATACCGAAACCCCCTGTGTACAGATTTAACAATGACGATAAAAAACATTGAGGCCAAACAATGGAAAAGCAAAAGAAAAACATGCAAGAATAAGGTACAATAAACAAAATATAGAATATTTTGACCATGTAACAATCAATAAATATTTTTAGTTTTAATAATATATAATATGTTGTCGCTTTGTTCCAATCCATGATTTTTGGTATCCCATGGCTTATCTCAATGGACAATTTGCGTGTAATATTCCAGAGGGTGTAGGCTTTATCGCTTTATCTATATGATATTCCAGGACGGGTAATCCTTGTTTAATCATGCATTGGTGATGAATAAGTACAGGTAACGAGAAACGCTAGCCAATTATAGCTGAAGTGTGGCACAGCGTTGTCGGGGCTGGCCCAAGACGGAGACAGCGTTGGGCCAGCGTTGGGAAGGTAATCCATAATGCGATGCCGCTTGTATCTGGTGTATTAAAGGGTCACTTGGTAATTCATGTATCTGGGTCCATATTCTCGTACAAGTTACGATAAATCGTAGGCTTCTGATTGGTCGAGATGGCCATCTCGACCAATCAGAAGCCCACGATATATCGTAACTTGTACGAGAATACGGGCCCTGGGTATTACAGGGTCATTTGATTAGCTAGGAAGATAATCCATATGATCTGTACCTGGGGATTTATTCCTGGTTATCAAATGATGGTATCTGCCAGTCTGTAAAGTGGCAGATACCATCATTTAATCTAGTTGTTAAATGATAGTATCTGCCAGTCTGTAAAGTGGCAGATACAATCATTTAATCCCACATATCAGTATCAGGATACGCTTAATCCAATGTACAGCAGGGGTTTGAACTGCTGAACTGCAGATTTCAGTGTTTATCCGTTGGAGAAAGTGATCCATTGTGTCCAAATCCTCTGATCCAGCTTAATACAAAGATCAAATACTTGTTGTGACGTACGATATTATGACGTAATCCTAATATGATCCAGTATTCAGCAAGTAATCCAGTCATCTGTGACGTCATAGTGAGCGTGGTAGTCCAGTTAGAAAATCACAGAAAGCCTTGAAATCCTTTTCTGACGTCACAAATGAAAGTGAGTCTATGTGCGACCAAGTCCAATTACTGACGTCACAATAAATCCTGTATTACAGTATTTGCTGCAGCTTATCTTGTTTCTTCGTTGAGTATACATTATTTACAGATGAATCAAGTAAATCCGCTATAATTTGTCTGAGAATCACAAGTTAGGAGTTTGTAAATCCCAACAGCTTATTATGTTCATTCAGAGCTGACCGAAATTATTACAAATATTCCCAGCTCCGAGTGAACACGATTAGAATTTGGTAAAAGTTAAATTCAAACTTCACTATTTTTACCAATAAATTTGTTGGCAAAAAAAAATAGTTTGAATCTAATACTGCGAGTTTTTTATATGCATTTAAAAATTCTCAATAAAAAACAATATTTTAGGTGATAAATAAATGCTATAGATAGTAAACACAATTAAGGTATTAACAACTAATTAATTGATTTATCATTCTCTTCAATTTTATTTCATTGACAATATTTGACAATTCAATAACAAGTCGTGAGTTATTGAAAAAATGTAACAACGCTTATTGTATATTTTATTAAATCAGACTTTCTTCTCCACAATGCATGACAATACATTATAATTTATTTCATGAAGCAACATCCACATGTACATAGAATCTATATAGATTAGGGGCGTTTTGATATGATTAGGCATCATCCCGCATGCTATGTTGTAAACAATTTCATAATTAAGTGATTTAACAACAATGAATGCTTAGTAACTGTGACCAGTGTTTACTGTAAGCTAGTATATACTGGTACGAATGGCCATTATCTACCGGGTATATCTATATCTGAAACTAGTTTTGTATGTGTCGCTGGTGACGTCTGCACTTGAAAAATCGAACTGATACTCAGCAGTAGACTAGTGGAGCATGTATTATAAGCGAGTGTGAGATGGGTCGATTTCAACCTTAAACCTACGATAGAGTTTCACGCTGTTAATGCGATTATCATAATTTACGACTTGGATACCGGTGATAGACCTTCACATTGCCATGTAGCTTGATGGTGACGGATTTTGGACATTTACAGTGAATAAAAAACAGTCACAAAAGCTCAATTTATTCATTTTTGTTTAGGGGGGGGGGGGGGGGTGAGGTGGGAAAGGTGAAATGAAATTAACATAATTTATTTCTTGATCACATGTATGAGATGTCACTCACCCGTCACTCCTGGCCTTTCCAGCGGCGTTTCTCTGCGCGGCGAATGTGGTAGTTTTTGTAGGCTCTGGGTCTGTCCTGGGCCGGTTGACAGAGCTCGCTACGGCAATACGTGTACCTGTGGGCTCACCGTACTGCGTACTCACTGTCACTCCATCTACCTGGTTACTGGAGTTATGGGCCTTAGCTGCAGACTTAATGTCCATGAACGCCACAATGGCGGTCTTACGGGCATTGTCAGGCTGGGATAAAAACTTCACACTTTGTATTTTTCCATATCTGCAACAGACAAAACAGAAGACAAATTATAGTCAATCGATTAAAGTGTTATTAGTCATTTTTAAGACAATGAAACAATGTCTCCAGCAAACAGGACACGTTGAACCAATGTTGGGTTGATGTTGGCCCACCGTCTACGACGTCGGCCCAACATTAACCCAACATTGGTTCAACGTGTCTTGTTTGCCGGGATCCACCATGCGAATTGAACTCGGCTATCCTGTATATAAAATTAAAAAAAATAGCTTTCGTTTATTCAAATAATTAATTTTGCCAAAAGTATTACTTCATTTGACAATGTTTGAAGATGGAATTGCTGGTTTCCCAATTTCCAGTTGCAAAAAGGAAAACAATTTCTTTTTGTGAAAAATGGAAATATATATATCTCCATTTGAAACCGAAAAAGACGTTAGCAATAATTATTCCATCCTAAAAATGAATAAAAAAAAGAAACAATACAGCAGCGTGAGGATTAAATAATATGAAATGGATCGATCCAATGACATAGGTGTGAGGGCAAGCACGATACCTCTCAGCCCCTGCAGGACAATGCCCCTCACGAGATGGGATCGAAGAATACAAGCTGTAAATGTCAGGAATGACGTCAGAGCTAGCCCCACCTCTCCCCTCCGCTGAAGCATCCACGGCGAGGCAGTTAGGCTGACCACTGGTGTCTGCTGACAGTGCGGCAATGATATCCAACCAAGGTCAGCCATAAGGTTACCCAATAACACCAGAAACGGCACAACTCAAAATTCAGAGGAGATAATGGATAGAAAACAGCTGCGCATGAAATCAACATTTCTTCAGTCAAGTTTAGAAGAATTAATTAAGTTATTTAATATACAAAAATAGATAATTAGGAGTGACTTTTATAATGGGGGTCAAAGAGAGTCCGTCATTCGTTAACGAGAGTTACATTATAAATAATCCCGTACGGTTAGCCACTGCCATAAAAAAATCAAGGCCTAACAAGTTATGTTCCAATGTTGGGCCCAGCGAGGTAGACAAACGATCAAACTAGAAATATATAAGTATATCTATAGAAAATAATGTGGTAAAATATTTCGGTGCATGAAAAATTTGCTTTACGCATCAGTTAGATTGAAATCGCTGTTAGAGATTGGCGAAGTCACATGACGTAGCGGTACGTATTTCTTTCATAGTGTTAAGTCTATGATGTTAATCGGCCGCAGTACTTATTGATTATATATAGCGGATTCACTGGAGCCGCAAATAAAATCTATCAGTCCTTACAAACGACAGGACCGTAGCCAGCTGCCCCCCCCCCCCTCGAATTTTCAGTACATACTTGTAAAATTGCTCATTTTGTCACAAAATTGGCGAATGCAGCTACCCCTCGCCCAACTGCCCCCCTCCCCTCCCCTGGGTTTTGCCTCAGGCTACGTCCCTCCCAGCAAATGTTGGGCCAGCGTTGGGCCAGCGTCGAAGACGGTGGACCAACATTGAGCCAGTATTGGGTGAACGTCTCGTGTTTGCTGGGCTGAACGATCAATGGACGAACCGGGATTGTAAATGTACGATGAACATAGTAACCCGGCTATAGCTTAAAGTTGAGCCAGCGTCTGCGACCCTGGCTCAACATTAAACCACAGCCGGGTCGTTGTCTGTGTTTCGTGGGAACAAGGAAGTAATTGTGGTGCGCAATTAAACTCTACATGTAGATATGCATGTAGTTTTTGTGTGTTGTTATCACCACTTGTTTGGTCAAAGTAACTGTATGCATGTTATATATTATGTTATAAAGCTGGCCACTGTGATACATTCATTGTGCTCTAAGTTTTATTAATTCAAGTAGATATATTATAACATAAATAATACGCGATCTACAGCTATAAATAAAGTGGGTAAAAATAGATGTATTTCATAATTTGTCAAGAGTTAAATTGATAAAATCTACATGTAAGAACGTGTTGTAACGACACCTCTATAGACAGTGTAAAGACGACAGGTGCACTACAGCATACAAAATGTATAAGAACGTATACCCCGGTAGTTATAAGAGTTTTACAGAACCTGTGTATAGTTTGCGTATTATGAAATTTAAAAATGCTCCTATTAACTAACTCAATAAAGATCAACGTAAGGATCCACTCTAGTATAGTTGCGTGCCTTACTCTATTCAGATCAGCAAACACAACATATTAGTATCCACACATTTTCGCGCATTATGCAATTTAAAAATGTTCCCAATACTAACTCAATAAAGTTCAACGTAAGTGTAATCTATTGGAATGTCAACGCTGAATCCACTCTATAGTATAGTTGCGTGCCCCACTCTATTTATATAAGTAACCACAACATATTAGTATCATAATCCACACATTAAGGCCTTTCACAATAATTGTTTATTTTATTGTGGTTTTAAAAGGTCCTCTTTTTATCATCATGGTCATCATTAACATGACTCATGATTGTGCTTATGTGTAAAAAGCATCAACAAATTTAACCACATTTTCCGCATACTAGTACCTATCTATTAAACATGTTAATCCCCAAACAATTATATTCAATTCAAGCAGATAAGTAATGAAAACTGTCAATTATAATCATTTTTTCATGTTCCGACATAAGAATTAAGTCAATTGACATATAAATGCTATTACATCGATGGGTTAAATTGCATTACTTCTCTACGCAATACTGTAGAAATGTTTCCAGCAAACACGCTACATTGATTCCATGTCGGCTCAATGTTGGGAAACAATGTAGCGTGTTTGCTGGGTTCCCTAGACTTTTTTGTATCAGGCCCTACTTGCTAGCTGTAAAAATTTCGCTTACCTAGCAATTATAATGGATTATGGATAAAATCGGGGCATAGCAGATGTAACAAACGACGTAAAAAGCGTTAGTGCACCAGCACTGACGTTTTTTACGTCGTTTGTTAAATCTGACTCCACGGCTATTATAGAGAGGTCAGTCTTATCAGGGGCTGTCAATCACTCTGAAGGGGCGTATCCCAGCGGAAACTACAAACAATGCTGGTATAGTGCTGGCCTGACGTCTTTAACGTTGGCCCGGAATCACAGCAGCATTGAGCAGATATATCTTGTGTAACATGTGTAAGGCGTTACGTGATACTGGCAAGGTCAAGTGGCGACCTTCTCTGTTACTGTAGAAGTCACAGGCAGCCAAGATAAAAAGTCAGCCAGGAATAAAAAAAAGTAAGCCGAGATAAAAAAAAGTCTAACGGTATGACCGTATCACACGATGCCGAAAATAAGTTTCACATTTTATCACATTAATGTAATATATTCATACAAATCACTGACGCAATCAATGAAACCTCAAGTCTGAGAATTAGATGAAGAATGGAAATGGCATTGCTACAGATAAGCTGCGTATTTGCGTAAATCAATCAATTAAAAAATGTCAAAAATATATTTAATGCAAAGCGTAACAGTACCAGTGATCACAATAAAATGTTGATCACGAAATTCACTAAAATGTTTGGGTGGCGGTTTTTGGATTTAACAATAGTACCATATTGTACATTATTATCATAGCCGTAAAAGTGTAGTCATACATATATCTGTATCCTGTATATATGGCATATGCCCGACTACACACTACTGCTCCACAATTTGTCTCTGCTATCAGCAACCACGGTATGCTAGCTGTACAGTATGTATCTATATAGGAGGTGGAGTATCTCGGCCGACGTGAAGATAAAACTTCTCTGGCTTTGTTCCAGTTTCTCTCCCCTGATGTAGCTGGTTATTCTGACGATGGCGCCTCGTGGCAAACAGGCTATACCAGCAAAATACAATGTTGGTTTAATGTTGGGCCACCGTCTGCGACGCTGGTACAACACTAAACAAATATTGTGTGAATGTCATATGTTTGCCGACTCTACACAGCTGAGTGTTTGCTAATCTGACACTACATTAACTAAATAAACTTCTTCAAGAGTCGAGTGGAATTTTGAATTCAAAACATAGATGTAATCAGAACCATAATCGGCGTTTTAATAATAGAAAGCCTAAAAATAACCCCTCTTTATAAATTACACGTGTAGCAAGTACACAAACTCCTAAAATACACTCGTCTATGTTTCACATTTTATAAGATAGCGGGAAAAAATTAGCCTGAAAATTATTCAGTAGTGATTTCTTATGCTTTGAACTTCTCACTCGCACTACATCTTTAACATCACTCTACAAATATTTCGCAATTTTGATCACGAAGCGCGACACATTAATTTGAATCGCTTATCGCTGCGCGTAAGCAAAACTTATTTCAAAGAAGTGTTACTTCTGAGCAATGTGATCACAATCGGGGATATCATTTAAGCACATGTGGCGACATATTTCTTATGAAAATGGTATATAATTCAGAAATTTATTATCAAAAGATGCTGAATGCGTACTATTGATACGGCAAAATAACATTTTGAACATACCATACACCATGTACATGGGTCGGATGATACAATTGATATTTGTTAGAATACTGAGCGATAGAAACCATGTAGAATGTACATTTTATGGTTTGAAATAATAATGACCAGTGCAGTCCCTATAATTTGGACTCGATATTGTATAATCTTTATTTTGACATAAAATACACCTGTGACGTCAGTGTCTTGTTAAAACAGTAGATTCGGATCTACGTATCTACTGTTATTTTGTACTGGTCAGGTCGGGCACAATATACGGGTTTAACCATGAAACTGCATGTCTAATATTTCATGGTTTAGCCCTACTTACAATGAAATTGAGGTTTTCTATATCAAATCATGGAACATCTGCACATATTCTGTGAATTTTAAGTCGAAGAAAGAACTCAATTACAATAGATTCGTAGATCCGAATATACACGGCGCTTCGGATCTACGAATCTATCGAATTTCGTTCTTTCTCCATGACTTTCGTTCAGCTGAGGTCTGGCTACATCGTCGCGGGTCTAAATTTGAAGCCTGGGTAAATCGCTATTAACCAATAACTTTCAAACAAAATCTTCCCGGGCAGGAGCAGGGTTCAGCTGTGTTTATTATTCTCGCTGTGTTTCACGGTAAGATGGGCAATGTGCGCTCAACCGTCACCACACTATGCATGGAAGTACTGCAACTATACAAGCGTACGACCAGTGGTGTTTTAATGTCGGGCCAGCGTCGTAGACGCTGGAACAACATTAAAACAACATTGTATCAATGCATCGCGTTTGCTAAAAGTGACTACTATAACAGCTTCGTTAAAATTAAGGACACATCGTTGAAGCGAAGCCAAGTCAGCGTTCCAACTAATATTGTTGGTTGTCCTTTTCGCAGCCAGTTTTGAGAATCTAATTACCAAATTCTGAAATTTAAGCTGCGTGATGAATTATGCTTGATTCGAGACACGAGGCTAAACGCAATGTGAAACTTTGTGGTCGAGTTTTTGTATGTGTGTAGTGTCAGGGAATAATTTGTCTGGTGTAGCGGTGCAGTTTGCTACACAATTTGGGGCAAATGCTACACAATATTATGTTGGTGTAGCAGTTTTTCGCATGGAGAATGATATCTTGGCACATGCCAGTATGCTAAACTGCTACACAATTTTTCTGAAGCAAATTATTCCCTGAGTGTATTAAGATACAGATAAAAGGCTGGCCAGAACGAGTGCAACTATATTTATGAACAATTGGAATGTTTTCTTCTAAATATTATAAATGTATATTATTTTCTTCTTATGAGCTATATGAGCTAATAGGAGTTGTTCTTCGGATGTATATATGAATTAATTATTTGTGGATATATATGTACATTCTAAAATATATTATAAATGTACTTAATTATATTAGTACAAATCTAATTTAGATTTATGACATAAAATCCCTATTTGAAATAAGAGATTGAACTACCTGTTGCAGAACTGGCGGTCATAAATTGCAGAACGAGATTGGCGAGAGAAATGGTCTTAATCATGTTAATTGGGTAACGGCCGCTTTTCAAATAGTTGGCATACTGCCTGGTTATTTCAAGGTTATTCACAGTGTTAGTAGTTTACATAGTGACGTAGGTGGAAGGTGAATTCCTCAGCGGCAGCGCGATAATCCAAACATACACAAATGTACCACGTCCACCAGAGGGGTATACAGGCTCACACAATATACCACGTCCACACAAACTGACACAATATACCACGTCCACACAAACCGACACAATATACCACGTCCACACAAACCGACACAATATACATGATATACCACGTCCACACAAACCGACACAATATACCACGTCCACACAAACCGACACAATATACATGATATACCACGTCCACACAAACCGACACAATATACCACGTCCACACAAACCGACAAAATATACCACGTCCACACAAACCGACACAGTATATTATATACAGGTGCGTTGCCACTCCCATTACATTGGTCTAAAGTTGGATCAATGTTGGCCCGGCGTTGTAGACGTTGGACCAACATTGATCCGACGCCATATGCTTGGTGGCATATCAGCATGGTTTATTTTTTTCTCCATGATCGATTGTTCACAATCGATTATTGGCATTTGTCCAGCATACTCAGTCATTTGTGTCTGTATTCACAACCAGTCTTAACGTCAGTATTGTAATATTCAACAAGAGTAACAGATTACTTATAAGGCGTGCAGTTACTGCCGTTTCACAGTTTGCCTTTGCTAGGTAATAAATACATAGGCGATAACAATTAATACGGTCAGTGGTTTGGTCACGGTTGTAGTTACAAATAACAGTTGACCGTAAGTCTACAATCATGACAATTGCGGACCCAGAGGGGTGTCAGCGGTAGCCCCAAGTAAGGCCTAAAAAAAATATTGTTTGTTTCCGATTTCCGACCGACCCAAATTTATTTTATGGATTTCCAAAAAAAAAAAAAAAAAAAAAAAAAAAATCCATAAGTTAAGGGATAACTTACTGGCTGTAGTCAAAGTAACTCAAAAAACGTTACGAAAAGGAGAGGGGGGTCAAAATGCGTCCAAAAAACAAAAATGTAATGTAATGTACAGATAAGGCATGCATGGAAGTGAATTTGGCACCAAATAAAATAAAAAATAATTCTTACCTACCGATTGGTTGAAGTGACAAAAAATAAAATAAAAAGTAAAATAAAATAAATTCCCTACCTACCCACTGGTTAAACTGACAACAAATCGGAAACAAACATATATTTTTTTTGGCCTTAAACCTGGCTGAAGCAGAATTTGAAACTAAAGGTTTCAGTCACAGATTGTGACGGTTATATCTAAGACGGCATCGATTAATCAAGGCGCATTAGAATCAGTAACATTTCAGCTACATCATGGTTGCATGCTCAGCTCATCAAAATCAGTAACATTTCAGCTACATCATGGTTGCATGCTCAGCTCATCAGAATCAGTAACATTTCAGCTACATCATGGTCGCATGCTCAGCTCATCAGAATCAGTAACATTTCAGCTACATCATGGTCGCATGCTCAGCTCATCAGAATCAGTAACATTTCAGCTACATCATGGTCGCATGCTCAGCTCATCAGAATCAGTACTTAACATTTCAGCTACATCATGGTCGCATGCTCAGCTCATCAGAATCAGTAACATTTCAGCTACATCATGGTCGCATGCTCAGCTCATCAGAATCAGTACTTAACATTTCAGCTACATCAAGGTCGCATGCTCAGCTCATCAAAATCAGTAACATTTCAGCTACATCATGGTCGCATGCTCAGCTCATCAGAATCAGTAACATTTCAGCTACATCATGGTTGCATGCTCAGCTCATCAGAATCAGTAACATTTCAGCTACATCATGGTCGCATGCTCAGCTCATTTGTCGCAACGTCATTAAACAAGTTATGGGCATCTCTCAGACCTTGGGGTCGAGATCGCCCTGAGTCACCGCCTTTTTAAAAACGCAGATTTTTCACGGTAAATAGAATACATAAATACACGACCAACACCTTTACGGTGTAGGCTCGTCCATGGCTAGGTTCCAACTTGTAAAAAACACCGTACACGCCCTATTTGAATCAATATTTCACTTTAATGGAAAATTTCGGGTGGAGCCCCAGCCGAGAAGAACAAGAAAGCATTGTTTGACACCGAATAAAAACTGAGAAGAAAAAGAAAGCATTGTTTAACACAAAAGCAAAAAAAAAAAAAATCACCATTAGCAGCATAGGGATAAACAACCACATCGTAGTCTAAGTAAATAATAATCAACAATATGTATGAACAATAATGGAAGATTGTAGGTCGGAATCCACTGTTTTGCCAATATACACTGAAATGACAGATGTACCGTATTTGATTAGGCTGGAATTTATGGTGAATATGCAGGTGCCCAGGTGGGGGTGATTCTGTGTATCATACTAACAAAAGGCATATTACAGTCGGCCTATGATTGACCTGCATTACACGCTGTATGTGCCATTGTTGTGAACATTCCGGGAATAACTGGTGGATAATGGACAGCAGTATAGTGGATGGTCAAGGGTGAAAGTCCAGCGGGAAACACAATACGCGGGTAAATGTGGCTATCTGCCAAAACACGTGCCTCTTTACCCGTTTACCTTACAAATACCAAAGTGACCCAAAGTGGGTTTCAGCGCGGGGATTGACTTTAGACGTCAGAATTTGACGTCTAAAGACGTCAGCTTCTGACGTCTAAAGTCGATCCCCGCGCTGATTGAAGAGCAAAATATTAATAATGGCTGTAGACAACGTAACATAGGTATTCAAATAAAGCAGAAAGAGCTAACTAAGATATTTATGATGATTTCAAATTGAAAGAACCCTTTGTTCTCTTGGTTTATATAAAAATACTTCCCGAGCGTCAAGGGTTATTGTTGGACCGGCTTCGAAGACGATGGAACAGCAATAAACCAACATTACGTGACAGCGTCTGCCAG
This sequence comes from Flabesymbios commensalis, assembly GCA_964017125.1. Classification (NCBI taxonomy): domain Eukaryota; kingdom Metazoa; phylum Annelida; class Polychaeta; order Terebellida; family Flabelligeridae; genus Flabesymbios; species Flabesymbios commensalis. The sequence goes on from OZ024917.1 coordinate 70,187,581, forward strand.
TTCGTTCAACGATGTCCACATGATTGTACGCAAATAAAACTGGTTTTATTAATCAATTAATTTTTCAAAGTTGATTACAAGTCAATATAGCTCAAGCGATATTCGTGAAAATTTTGCAAGCAGTGTACTATTTGAGTTATTTGACAGCTAGTCTTAAAAATTAAAAGTTAAAACCTAATTAAGACAATCCTCTATAAACACGTTAACTTAATTTGTTAAAAATCTCAGAATTAAATAACTCTTAATTACACTTAATTACTCAATCTAATTAGAATAAGATGTAAACGTGGTCAACGTGGTCAAATCGTCTGGCTTCTTAATCTAAAATAAATTGAAATTTCGCTAAATTGTAAGGCTTATTGCCAAACGTCTAGAAATTCTTGCTCTCTTGAAAATCGTTTGAGTATTGGCTGCCTGGGTAATCAACGAAAAGTTAACTTTCATTCTGGACTATCCTCCACCGAACGTTGGCACGTGGAAACTGTAGTCATCTACTTGGACCATAGGTTCGTGGTTGCAGGGTGAAGTCTGTGATTGTCAAAATACATGCACTAGCGCTGGTAAAAGGTCTTAACGCTTTAACCGCCAAATTACTCGATCTGAATTTTCACCCACTTGAAGTTGTGGATCTGGGTGAAAATTATTCAGATTTGACAAAATGGAGGTCATCTGTTTTTAAATATTGCTTATTGATGTCACATTTTATTTTTAACATGTTTAAAAGGTGGTACTTAATGTGCTAATAAAAAATGAAAACCCGAATATATGCGACACCGGCGGTTAAAGGTGTAAGTCACACCAGTACCCAGCAGGCCAGCAAACACAAAATATTTGCGTCACATTTATGCAATACCGGTCCAACGTCGATGACGCTGAGCCGGCGTTGTATAGATGTTATAGAAATGTTTTGTGTTTTCTGGGTAGCCTTTCGTCAGATAATACAGATCATAATAGTAACCATTGGTAACAGATAGGCGACGGATTTACCACAAATTATTCAACATTCATGTGTATAATGCGTATATAATAAATGACGTGATAGCGTGCGTATTCGCGCGAATATACAGCATGGTATTTGGACCCTGGCCCCTGGGGCTTAGTTCTCCCCCAGGGGGCATAATTTTATTCAATTATTTACTGCACACGGTCATTATACCTGGCGAGCTTGTTAATATAGCAATCGAGTACCGTGGCCAAAAATGACGAAGTGCTACTACAATATCAGCATATATTTAGCTCTGCATGGCTTTAGTCTCATAATGAGAGGTACAAAAACTGCAGTGGGCGTGACTCCATAAACATCATCTGTACAGCAGGGAAAAAATAGACACTAATTAATCTTTTCATACGGTATAACAACCGGAACGAAATACTAGTAGACGCACACGTATAGAAAGTAACTCACATACCAAGGTGTGACCCAAATATTTGATGAATGTCGTCTGCTTGACATGTCAAATGAATTGTTGTAGAGACTGAGAGACGTGGAGGAGTGCGCAAATAAATGTGATTACGCAAAAAATATTTGGCTCGGCATAGACTGGGTTGTAATTTATGCAAAGCAAAGAAGTTTAATAGTAATACTCGTATACAAAACGATAAAACAATGCTGGGCCAACATTAAGCCAGCGCTGGTTTGACGTTCCGAGTATTCTGTGAAGTAGGTCAGTTTTTCTCAACCATCTATGTCCATCTTGTGTAAAGGCCTACACTACATCGCTGCTTTTGGCATATAGATCTATTTAAAATCATGGAATGAACGCTCACAAAGTCTTTATAAATACTGACAAAGAACTTGTAAGAGTTCTTGTTGTGACGGATTTTTAGGCATGGCTAAAATAACATTTCTAAATGTATAGGTAACGTAGGCTATAAACAGCGTAGCGTGGCCAAACTTTGAACAAACATGATTGGCACAACGTATTAGTCTTCCAAAGGTAGAAAAGTGCAATAAACTATACCCCCAGTCAGTCGTGGACGATGAGGTTTTAAAATTAAAACGTACTTTTTTCAATTTAGGTTGAAAATTGTCAACTAGCATTCTCGGGTCTGATTTTTACAGGACTGTCACTACTATTAGCACATCTCAACGATTGTTGCTAGACCCTAACTAGTAACATGTAAGAAAACAATGTACATACTATTATTCTGAAAAGATAATAATGTTATTATATTTAACAAACACAAAATACATAGGCCTACACTGAAATTGAAAAGTGAAATAGTTATTAAAATAATTATTATCATGACATAAGCATGGAGATGCCTCGATCTATTATCTCCATCTTATAAGGTAGACTACTGACAGTACTGTAGTAGTCTAGTTTGTTCAATCGCTGGAGGATAAATAAAAAGCATCTTTATTATAATATCAATCATATCATGGGGTCTACATGAAGTATTACCAATAATCAATATTGCGTAGACTAGACCTATATTATAAAATACATGAAATAGAACAATACTGGTATCTTAGTCCCAGCAATATTTGAATCAAAGCTCTTATCAGCCATCATGCCATGTCAGCTTATCACAACTGAAATAAAAACGTAGATCTAAAATTGTACAGATTACATATTTTATAAAAATATACAAATAAAGATTGGGTCAATTAAAGTAGGGAAATAGGAATAGGCTCAGAGTAATGGGCGAATAGATGATGATTGGGAGCTGGTAGGTCTAGTGGTAGAGCAGGCTGCATGGCGAGCGGGCTGTAGCCAGACTGGCAGGTATGCCACAGGCAGCAGCACAGCAAACAACAGCCGCAAACACAAACTAAATTATCCAAATATTCCGAATAAAGCCGGTACTATACTCCACAACGTCTCTCAAGAGATGTTCTGTATTTATTATTCCTATATTTGGGTCATATAAGCCTGTAGGAGCGCTTTTTAATGACACGTTCGGGGCTTGTGTATCGGTTTGGCTGGGCGCGATGTGGGTCACAATGCGCGGCCAGTGTGTATTGCCGAAGCCAAGCAAGGCGAGCCAACCAACAACTTACCGCTGAAAATATCCACTGATTTTGTCGTCTGTTACATTTTCCGGTAAATCTGCAACCCACAGATATCTTGTCTCTCGCACCATGATTGAAATTCCAAGCTTTGCTGGCACATATCGCTGGCGTTTTCACATTATTCCTGAGAGCTGGGCTTGCAGCGCTTCTGTCGTGTTAGCTCCGTCACTGACTATGCGGTATCCACGCGGGGCGCGTGCACGCAGTCAGTGACGTCATGTTTGGGTTGCCCTGAGTATTAACCCCCTATCGCCCAAACCTAACGGACAGGTGCGCGGTCAGGAGAGGGGGGCCCTGTGATAAACATAATGGTGTATTCTACCTGTACAAAGTTTACGGTACACTCACACTGTAATTACTTAACAGAATATTCAATAAAGGACAATTTTAACACTGAGTTTCCCTTTTTGTATAATCAACTAGGGAGGGGTGTATATCGTTTGTATGACAAATACACCAAGCAGACTATTAGGCCTAGGCTGGACCGTAGCCTACCAGAAGCAAAGCACTGTCAAAGTGAATAATCTCTTCCAATGTATACATGACATAGGGGCATACACAAACTTGTATAGCCTACCATGGGATTTTAATAATAATAATCCCTATGATCTAAATATGGCAAAATGAGCGACATTGCCAAATTGTCATGTTCAACCAGTCTTTTGGCCTAAGCCTATACTTGTCTAGATACAACAAATTTGTGTTCAAAAACATATCTATAGGCCTATATGGCAAGGCTGCAGTGTACCACATTCAATGTTACCACGCCATAAATATCCAGATTGTGGCTTAAATTGATTATTATTTGATTGACAAATAGCACAGGATAATCAACCGACATGGATTTAAATATAATATATTATACTGAGCTAAAACCTTTACATCGCCGCGTATTCATTTAAATAATTATACAAGTCTAACACATTATATAAATAAGCCACAGGGTTCATTATACACGTTTCGAAATACGGTTCGATTCTGCTGTTATTTAGGCTAATGCAACATAATTATATGAATACAATTACATGCATTCCTTTTAAAATTATATTTCAAAGAAATAACATGCTAGCCTACAGCACACGACGTAGGTATAATATGAAGCAGAATTTCGGAATGTCACGGGGGTTGTGATCGAATTTCACTAAGGGGGCCACCATTAGATTTCCAGGGGGGGGGAGGAGTATTTTTGAAATAAATAATTTCGGGCGGACTCTGCGTGATATAAATAATTCACTTCAAGAACTGTTCCATATAAACATGTAACAAAATGTGAAATTTTCAGCTCGCCGCCGAGCCCGGTTGAAATAAATAATTTGCCCGCGACAAATACTTTTGCCCCCCCCCCCCTTGGGAATCTAATGGTGGCCCCCTAAACCATTGGTCATTAGGCCTAGGTCGGCCATCTTGAATATTTATTTCATGGAAAATCAATTCACCCTCCTTCGAACAATATGGTGTTTTTATGTTGTAGAATCTATTTTGACTGAGTTATTTGTATCAGTTATATAACAACTGCTGACTGGTGACATTGGGTTTGTGTTTATGGGCATTCATCGTTTGTTTTATCCATTTATAGTTAGATCTAATCCACATTTTTAAAGCGACAGAAGCCAATCTTTCTTCACACATATTTGACCTGATTACTCCGCCAGACACATCTCATGACCTGAATGTAATATCCTATCGCCAAAAATATAGTTCCTTATTTAAATGTAGATAGACTCTGTAATCTAAATGAAACACATTCTACATGAAAATAATAGCTTGCACTTTTATAATAGAACAATAAAAAATTAAGACAATAATCATAAAAAATGTATTTTGTTTGTTTTAAATCTAAAATTTTTATTTGTTTGATTTAAGCAGGAATCACCAGGTGGCAATAGCAGCTGATGGAGCTACCAAATCCTAGGGTAGGCTGATCCAGATAACAGACAATGGTGGTAGCTTATTGTAGGGATTTGGTAGTTCTCCACAATATAGTATGCATATGTTGTTGTGTAATACATGTCATGTTTTGCGTTGATTTATTTAATTTGCTATGTTTTTTGTCCATATAACTCACTGCCTGTTATAGAAAAAAATCAAGATGACCGCCATCTATACACCTACCAAAACATCCAATAATTTGTGGGCCCATTTTAGAGTAGAAATTGCACATGTAATTACATGGGACGCTAGGATTATAGTAACTGCATGTAGGCCTACTACCTAAAAATCTATTTTAAATATATCATTCAAATCTATTTTAAATATATTACTCTAACTTCTAGCCTACGTAGGCCTATTAACTCAAAATTATCAAAAGACAAAATTATCAGCTGGTAAAAAAATCAGCCATTAGCAAGCATTGCCATGTTTGATATATATAATAGAAGAACAGGTAGGATTTAGAAGTAACCGTTCAACTGTGGATGATCTTTTTGTGTTACATAGTATAATTAACTCCGCATTACAGAATGGAAAGAAATTATTCTGTGCATTTCTCGATTTTCGTAAAGCCTTCGACTATTTAAATAAAGATTGTCTCTGGTTTAAGTTACGTGATTACGGTTTGAGAGGAAATATTTTTAATGTAATAAGAAGTATGTATTGTGAAGTCAAGACCAGGGTACGGTATGGTGGAGAAACATCAAATACATTTAATGCTTTCTGGGAGTATGACAAGGTGAGAGCTTGTCACCCCTTTTATTTAGTATGTATGTTAATGATATGAGAGAAATGTTGCATGAAAGTGGAAGCGAAGGGATAACTTTTGCCGATCTTAAACTATGTCTTTTATTATATGCCGATGATTCTGTCTTAATAGCTGAGAGTAGACTGGATTTGCAAAATAGTCTAGATTCTGTCCATGATTATTGTTAAAGGTGGAAATTATGTGTTAATATACTCAAAACTAAGATAGTTGTATTTAGGAAGGGTGGAAGGTTATCCATAGATGATATTTGGTTTTATGGTGACCCAATTTTAGAAGTAGTAGAACATTTCTCATATTTAGGTATTATGTTTTCTAGTACAGGGAAATTTTCAGGGACCCAACAAGATTTAGCAGACAGGGAGTTGCGAGCACTATTTTCAATTGAGAGTATAGCGTATGAATTGATCGACCTCAAACCAGAACAATTATGTATGTTATTCGATAGACTTGTTTTACCTGTATCACTTTACTCATGTGAATTATGGGGATTCCACACTGCTGTGACGGTGGAGAGAGTACATCTGAAATTTTGTAAATGGGTTTTAAAAGTTTCTAAATCAACAACCAACGAAATGGTATACGGGGAACTTGGAAGATGTCCACTAATTTTAGAATAAAGGTACGCATAGTGAAATACTGGCTAAAAATTGTACACAGAGACTTAAGTCCATTGGTTCAGGAAACTTATAAAATAATGTTACACACTATTACTGCAAATAATACAATTGTTAACTGGGCTGCTCTAGTAAGAGACATGTTATTTAATTTGGGTTTTGGCTATGCCTGGATGCAACAGGGTGTTACAAATAGAACATATTTTATTAGTTTATTTAAACAGAGATTACGTGATCAATACATTCAACAATGGTTTACTTCAGTAAGTACCAGGTCGAGCTGTTCAATATACCAGAATATAACAAACCACTTTCGCTGTCAAAATTATTTCCATATGGTAACAAATTGTAAGCACAGAATTTCTCTTATAATATTTCGAACAAAGAATCATTCACTACCAAATGTAATTCAAGGCAGAGGGAGAAATCGCAGACCTTACAACGAGCGGCTATGTCCAACATGTAATGTCCTAGGAGATGAATTTCATTGTTTGTTTGAATGTGAGAACACATGTCACATCAGACATGTGTTACCCCGCTATTACAATTTTAGGCCAAATATGTTTAAATTCTCCTCTCTCTTATCTTCTGAAGAAACATCTGTGTTGAAAAAACTTGCAAAATTTTTATATCTACGTGATTCTTAGTCTTGGAGCCAATTTTCTCATACAAACACACACAAAATTGTATCACCTTATTGCATCTCTGTTCACGCTTTATCTGTTGCTACGCTATTTTACACGTCAAACATGCACTTGTTTATATATGTCGATATGTATGCACACAGATTGTAAATCTATTGCTGAATAAACTTACTTACTTACATATATATTGTTAGATATATTGGACAAATATCAAAATCTATTGCTTTGATGCAGATGTAATAGCAGTGTGCAAAACTGTATAGGCCTACGTGCTTTTAAGTGTACAACAAGAAATAAATGTTGCTAGGCAACCAATTTTCAAGTAAACGCCAGGAAAATCACAACAATTTCCCTCATTACATGGTAGCACACACACATTTTGTGTCAAAATTTCTTAAAAAAAACAGTTGCGAACCCCACACTGGCACCCAAGATGCTGTCTCTGATGTAGGATGCATCGACCGGGATACGTGCGAAAAATAAGGGAGTGATGGCCAACGTCCAGGCGTGATGCCGGTCCTGCCAACAGCAGTGAACCACGTATGTAAAACTAGCGCAACCCTAGAACGTCACTCACTGACCCTCCCCAACATGTCGCTTCCACACAATCATACAAATTTGAAGAATGCGTCCAGTGTACACCTAACCCTTCACGTTCAAGAATCGGAATTATCCATCCTAAACAACACATTAACAAGGTGATACAGACGACTGTACTATTATTGTCACTGATTATAGGCCTAATAATAAGAAACTTCTATAGCGCCTAAATCCTCTGTGATCCGAGCTCAGAGGTGTGACAAACATAATCGTAATCTGAGTCAGTGACTCATAATTCCCAAACCGTTTGAATTTGTCGGTTGGGCCAACCGGACCACTGAGGATTTATGTCGGAAAAGCCTGATAAAAAAGATATGTTTTTAAATTTCTTCTGGGAGCTAATTTATGTTTTCACAGACCAAATTTCTAAAGGAAGTTCATTCCAAAGTCTAGGTGCAGCAACAGAAAAGATCCTGCTGCCTATCGTGGTTCTGACCCGTGGAACATGCAGCTGATCTAAATCATTGGAACGAAGTGCCGTACCTTTCGCAATGGCTAAAGCATGTCTCGAATATATACTTGTTGTCCACTGGTCAGCGCCCGATAGGTCAGGGGACACAATATAAATTTGATTCTGTAGCAAACAGATAACCAGTGCAAAGATATTAGAAGAGGAAGAGACTTTGTCACAACCAGCGCCAATAAAGCAGTTCTGTGCACACTACAGCTTTGATATCTTCTCTTCAGTGACATTGAACAGGACAGAGTTACAATAGTCCAGTTTGCTACCTATCAACGAAGTTGCAATTGTTATAGCACTATGCCAAGATTTCTAGCAGACGGAGAAGGAGTTACTTTTTGTGCCAACAATCTTGATGGGAAACATTTCGAAAAATTGTCATGCTGCACTTTAGATCCAATTAATCGAAATTCGGTCTTGTCAGAGTTAAGTTTTAATTTCCTTGATCACATCCAAGATACATCCTGGAGGTATTTTGTCAGAATTTCCAAAGAAATATCGGGATTTTTCGGTGAAAGAGATAATTATATCCGGGTATCGTCGACTTAAAGATGATGTTTGACATTGTGTCTTTTACATAACTAAGGGGGGGGGGGGAGGTAACCCAGCAAACACGAGGCTTTGTTTGCCGGGTAGTGTAGAGAGTAAACAACAATGGGCCGAGGACGCGGATTCTTGGGGAACCCCACACACGACTTTGGCTAGCTGGATAAACAGTCCATTAGTTTCACCTGCTCTTACGACCTACCAGATAAGACACAGACCACTCAATGGCGATACCATCAATACCATACCAAATTGACATTCTTTCCTGTTAAAAATAAGTTTGAATCATCAGCGTATAAAATTGTGAATAACAGTGGTGAAACATCCACTATATCATTTATGTAAAGGATAAATAATATTGGCCCCAAAATAGAGCCTTGGGGCATTCCACAAGTGATTATCTTGTTGCTAGATGCTACGTTATTGAAAGATACAAATTGTTTCCTGTTAGTTAAGTTACTTTTTGTCTAAGCGTATGCTACACCTTTAATTCATAATTTGTGTAGTTTTTTTAATATTATTGTGTGATCAACAGTATCAAATGCCTTCGAAAAATCCAAGAAAACCCCAATTATACTATCACTGTTATCTAGAGCTGATACAATTTTATCTATTAGAATAATCATTGCGGTGTTCGTTCCCATCCCTCCTCTAAATCCAAACTGGTATTTATATAGGATATCATATTTGTTTATAAACTCAATTAGTCTATTACACATAATTCTTTCAAATAAAACAGAAACAGGCCTATAATTATTTAACATCATACTATTTCCTCCTTTGTAAATGGATATTACACAAGCAATCCTTAGTTCATCAGGGGACACCCCTTGTGTTATTGATAAGTTTAATATATGTAACAACGGTTCGCTGAAAACATTATATGTATTTTTAACAACCTTAGTATGAATTACATCCCATCCAGGGCTAGAATTCTTCAAGAGCATTATAATTTTGGAAACTTCAGAATAGGTAACATCTTTTAGAAAAATACTTCCTCTTACGTTATTTGGGATATAGCTTAAGGGATCTTTATCACATTTAGGTATTTGTTTAGCCAAGTCGGGGCCAATATTAACGTAAAAATTATTAAAGCTGTCAGATATAACGTTGGTGTCTGTAACAATTTTATTATTTATAACAAATTTATAAGGCGTCACTTTTGTTTTTTTCTTGTCTATGACTTCTTTAATAACACTCCATGGCTTCCTCATGTTATTTTTATGTTGATTAAATAAATCAGCATAATGACCCCTCTCTGTTCTTCGAACTAATGTATTTAGTAGACGTTTATAATTTTTGTATGCAATGTCGTTGGGTTGGTAAATGTCGGGTTTTTAATAAATGTTTTGTATAATTTGTTTTTCTTTTATTAGTAGTGCTTCTTAAAGCTGGTGATAGCCAGGGCTTCTTTGTCATGTAGTTTACTTTAACAACTTCTAATGGAAAACATTTGTGATATTCTTTAATGAAAATAGATTGGAAAATTGTATATGCATCCTGGCATGCATTGTTCTGTGTGATCGGAGACCAATCAATTTCAGTCAGTTTGAATATAAAACTATCCAAATTTCTCTTATTGAAAAATCGACATTTACTTTGAACTGGTGGCTCGTAAATTTTATTTTTGAACACTGCGAAAATAGGGAAATGATCTGAAATATCCGTGTATAATATGCCACTTAGAATACCAGTGTTACTGTTACTATTTTTATAAATATGATCAATAAGCATTGCTGTGTTTTTATTGACACAACCTTTTAATACTAAACCTATATCTCTCACGTATGCCTTGAATAGCTTAGTGCTGATATACTCAAAATTGAGCTTTGCGCTCTGCTGTTGATCATATGGCCTGTTAGATCAACACCCAGTCCCAGACTTAATTGCAGTTGCAAATGTCAATGCGTGCTGAGATCTAGAGTGGACGCTAGGCCTACAGCGACATGTTGCGTCGCCATTTTGTGGAGTGTGAATTTAGAGATGAGTTGTCAAACATGGTTCAATTATATTGACAAGTTGGACAATTATGACTTACTTGCGGTGTGACTGTTAAAAACTCTCACCTGTGTGACAATCTTATCAGGGGACAGACACATTTGTTATGATGATTTTTATGACAGCCAAACACACTATGCCATCTGACGAAAGACACAATTTAATGATTAAACCCAAATGCCACACTCGTTTACTGTGAAACTCTTCTGGTACCAATGCCACCATCTTGCCGAGTCAGGCCAGACACGTGCAAACCGCAGGTCTGACCTTGACAACAGGTGTACACTGGAGCTGTAGACAGAGAGAGGGGTGAGGACAAAATGAATATTAATTATGACGTCACCGATCTATTGACTGCAGTGTTAAAAGTCACATTAAGGTAAACTCAATGAGTTGGCTAATGTTGATCTGATTGGTCAGGGGAAAGGGGGTCGTGGATGCACAGCATATGGGCAAAGCCCGCGACTTCAAGAATCATGTGACCCCAGCAGTGTTCTCGTTTGTAGTGACCTCCACTTATGCTTAATCAGTTTTTATCATTGAATTCATGCATAGACCTTTCAAAAAATGTATAGTTATCCATAGTCTAGACAAAGAAAATTCTGGTTTTGACCACTGGAATGTTATAAAAATGACATTTTTGGCATGTCGCCAGCTTAATTTTTTGTCTTAGGCAGGTCACTGTTCATGAGTGGGTGCAGTTTTTGGAAGATAAATTGTTCGAATTTGACGAGCATATAGTAGTGATTGTATTAAAAAAAAAAGAATTCCCAAAAGTAGTATAGTGTCCCTTGCAAAATTGAATTAATGTTCATGTCGCCACAAAATAACAGAATACGTTACATTTGAGTTAGTTCGTTGTTTTTATCTGCCCAAAATTCTAAAATCAACTAAAGTTCCTTGCTGTGTGATGAATATGTAATCTAAGGTAGGTATGTAAGAAGAGATAAAAAAATTATGTGATACTAACAGTGCTACTCTTGCAATAACCAATAGAAAAAAGGAGAGGCTATTTATTTTTTAAGAAAACAGAATACCTTACATAGATGTTACATGTGATATGCACACTTAACAGCAAATGGCCCTTTAGTTACACATTAGGTATGTCTCCAAGCAGCAAGTAAAAATTTAGCCTGGCCACTGAGCCCAGCTTTGCAATTGTGCAAATCCATAGAAGAAACTCACCAGGGTCAAGATTCATGTCTGGCTCACTTGAATTTGGAAGCAGCAGGGAAAACTATTAAATTTTCATAAAGCACAGGTTCGCGAGAAGTGTTCATCCAAGAACACATTAGATTCAATGCACTGCACGACTACATTCAGTTATCTGTTGATCTCAACGCATTATATTTACATTAACAGGTCACAGAGACGCAGCAGGCGGAGTGGGCCCCTATCAATTTCAGGTGCCTTTGACTGAGAGAATTTTCTTTGGCTGATTCAGAGTGATAACGCGTTCCTTTCGACGAGGACCATCAAATAAAGTACACAAAAAGTGTGTGGTACAACTCTTAGCCATTTGAATCAGCTTGAAAAACCTGTAACATGCTGAAAAATTATATACCGCATGCCCAGGGTTCAATTTGTTTTGATACTTTTCGCTACGCGATACTGAACAAAATGAATCCTGAAGCCTTATCTTATCAGAAGTTGAAGAAAATTTCTTGCAGGACACCACATTGGGTGTGTCATTGCAAGCAAAACACAGTGGATGAAACCGATTATTAGCTTTGCCTAAATGCAAGGCACTGATAGTGGAAGGAGGCAGGTGAATCATCATAAATGTCTTAGTCAGCCCTTTCTGATTCGTTCGAATACCTATGTTATGTGTCTACGGCCATTATAAATATTTTAATTCTTACAGTGCGGGGATCGACTTTAGGCGTCAGAATTTAATGTCTACATACGTTAGATTCTGACGACTAGGAAATCGATCTCACCACTATAAGGGTTGGGTAGGTAAGGAAAATCCCCCTCTTTATCTTTATTAATCTTTGCCTACTTGAGGGACAATTGTCCGGCAGCCAACTCACAATCATCAGGATAATCACAATACCGTAATGAGTTGAATCTATGCCAAACTTCGAACATGAATTTGGACATCGTTGTAGAATTCCCACAACTTGGTGACATCTCACGTGGATTAAAAGTAGGATAAAGATATTCTTATTATCAAACTATTCCTTCAGTAAACCTCATATCCTATCAGTCAAGTCTAAATGAGTAAATATAAAAATATTCTTTACTTGGATATTTTAAAGCAGGACATTTATTTTAAACACCTCCCTAAATGTGGTATGCTCGATCTGTATACCAGCTGTGTGGCTGTTTCCCCGGAAGTGTCGCCTCAGGCTGAACGACCAATTTCTCTCTGTTGTTGCTTCTCTCAGTAGGCTACATATCTCGCTAGCTCTCATCATGCACTATATTTGCATGTAGTCAGGGTGTTTTTTATCGTATATTTGTAATATTAATGTCACAATGTTTGATTTGGATATCAGAGAAGGCGATTTGATTGATTGCCTCACTCTGATAAATAATTTTTGATCTGTCACTCCATTTTTCTTTCACTTCGTTTCACCAGCCAGTGTAGGTACTTCAGATGAACTCCATGCAGTTTTAATATTTGTAAGTCAATATACATGACACTCGAAGACGACAACTGGTGCGAGACGACTTCTTTCTCTTTGATTTTATTCCCCACCCATATAATTCTGTACTGTACTTGGAGGCCGATGGCGGTCAATCAAGTAATAACTATATGAGGTTTCGAGTGTTACCCGTTAGTTGTCAAAAAAGACACACCACACTAGTTGGATCTTACTTTTGAATCCATCTTGTGAGAGAAGTGTGTATCAGTATACTACATCATTGTCACGCTGTTCGATTAATCATAATTATTAGAAATTTTTGTATTTTTTATCCCAGATAGTGTCAATAATTAAACCTTTAAGCCCTCACGATGCATTAAAGCATCATTTTACATCTATGAAAACACACTTAATTTTCCTACAATCAAGGGTTTTAGAACGAAAATTTCCATTAAACTGGTTTACCAATACATGACAATTTTCTTTAATTTTTAAACCACATCAAGTCATCTTCATTCACTACAAGTCGAGAATTGCGACAGCAATTCGCGGCTTGAAGTGGATGAAGATGACAATAGTAAATTCAGGCCTGAAAGGGTTAATATCGCCAGTGCATACATGGTCAGATTTTAGAAATTTTGTAAATTGGGTAATTTTAATTCTGATTTACTTTTGTAATTCATTTGTTCAACTAATTTGATGGTCAGTGAGTTGATCTAGACTACTGCCAGGAAATTTGAATAATAGTATTTAACCCGTGCGTTTTAGTGTGAAAGTTTCCATTCAGCGACTTGCAGCAGTAGCTTGTACATATAGTGTAAGTTTTGTAACCAGTGGTAACTACTATGTTCGCCTGGGTTTTGATGTCCTGAAGCATGCTGAAGTATTTCGCGAAATTATTAACTCTTTTTTTCCCTCGTGCAAATTTCGGCTATTTCCACCAATAACAAATAACTCCGCTACTCTAATGTAGTTGTTGAGACACTTGGCCTAAAAAAATTCCAGGTGTAAAGCAGATTCAGGTGTGCTTTTTACATGTCACAGCACTATTTATGAAAGTATATATTCAAAATGACAGTTGCTGGTCATCAATTATATTCAACCTATTTGACTCTTGGGGTGAGTGTAAAGTAATAGGAAAGATTGGAGAGATAATTTCATGACATTTCATACAAGTGACATATCAGTGCTCGCCTATGGTCCCCGTTTGAGGAGTAAGTGAGTGTGTATTTCTTCTGAGTGAACTATTTATTAATCACGGTGCCTTAACACTATATCTACATGCTGCATCATGGACTCCTTGTCTACCATGGCAGTTGTCACGTTGGTTCTGGCAGTCCCAAGAATTTGACGCTGTCTGCCAAAACCTATCTTAACTGTGTTGAAGGCCTGAGAGGATCACATGAAGCTAGGACAGGGGTCCACTCCAGCCATGAGTGAATATAATGTGACAGAACACCCAGTTCTGCATGAATATTCACCAATAATTAATTCTTCTCGTCGATAAATGAAAGCCAGCAACGTTAGTCTGCCAGATATACTACATTTACTCATTGGACATCACGAAGAATGTTTTCATATCTATGCCCTGTTTCAGATTGATCTGAGTGCCTTTGAGCGATTTGTGAGTATCAAATAAATTTATACAGAACCGGTACCTGACCGCCTACATGGTCAGTTAGCGAACCGCCGAGCAACTCGGACCATCCTTTTTCAGTCCCAAATTGTGACAGGACTGAATGAAAAGACCAGTCCTAAAAGCATAACAGAAATATTTTATACTTTTTTAACAACCATGTACACCAATGCGACCAGCTGTGTCCGAATCAACTAAGGGGACCAATGATGGTTATATCCACTAAGGGGATCAGCTACGGCTAGATTCACTAAAGGGACCAGCTGTGGGTGGATCCACTAATGGGATCATATGTGGCTAAATCCACTAATGGGACCAGCTGTGGTTGGATCCACTAATGTGATCATCTGTGGCTAAATCCACTAATGGGACCAGCTGTGGCTGGATACACTAATGGGACCAGCTGTGGCTAAATCCACTAATGTGATCATCTGTGGCTAAATCCACTAATGGGACCAGCTGTGGCTAGATACACTAATGGGATCATCTGTGGCTAAATCTACTAAAAGGAACAGCTGTGGCTAAATCCACTTATGGGCCCAGCTGTGGCTGGATTCACTAAGGGGACCAGCTGCGGATAAATTCACTAAACGGACCAGCTGTGGCTGGATCCACTAATGGGATCACCTGTGGCTAAATCTACTAAAGGGAACAGCTGTGGGTAAATCCACTTATGGGCCCAGCTGTGGCTGGATCTACTAATGGGACCAGCTGTGGCTAGATTCACTAAAGGGACCAGCTGTGGCTAAATCCACTAATCGGATCACCTGTGGCTAAATCCACTAATAAACCAGCTGTGGTTGGATCCACTAAGGGGACCAGCTAATTGGGCTGCTCTGCTTGGTAATGGATCAATGCTGGTTTTTTGAGCATGAGAAGATGCGGTCACTCTTCTCGGTTTGACCATTGTTTCCCAGCATCATCAGCATCACCATAGCGATCTGAGACTTTTCTAACTTGAATCTGGGGGTGTACTGAGGAGAAGCAGAAGATGCAGAGAGTTGCTGGCCGGCAGATTCGTAAAGTGAGGCAATCAGCTCGGCACCCATTGGTTCTAGGAGATATATTCAATCCTTGCCGGGAGCTAGAGATCGAGCGATCGACTATGTCGGAAGGCCCGGGTAGCCCAATTTGGCGCTAGCTAGCCTAGCTATCCCAAACAAACAAAAACCAGCTATGCACTAATGGACCAGCTGTGACTGGATGTACTAATGGGAACAGCTGTGGCTAAATTCACTTATGCAGTGATGGGGCCAGATGACCTCTGGCTAGATTCACCAAAGACACCAGCTGTGGCTTGGTCCACTAATGCCTGTTTCATTAACCAGATGGCACTGTAGTGGTATCATGACAACTGCGTCACCTGGTGAACATAAGTGATACCAGCTTATGCCAGACACTAGCTACTTACTGGCTGTCCCTGCTGGCTGTCGTAGGCCTGCTAACACCACATTTTGACTCACTATGTATTTAATGTTCGCAAAGGTGTATCTATGGGGTACTCAAGCAGCCTTTAATTTGCTTTAATTTTTTTAAGTAATTTTACATCTTATATTTCAGCCAGGTTCTCTTATCTTCATTTTACAGCAATGTAGGCCTACCACCAAATTTTATCATTTTTCTTCAATATTATAAATAGTTCTCATTATATAACTAGAAATTGTTACAGTGATAATATCTTCAAATTGAAGACAAATTCGTAATGTGAATTCAGCGCTCAAGAAATTAATAATCTTAGAATATACAGGCGTATCTGTGCAGGAATTTAGTCTTAGTCTATGATACGCAGCTATTAGGCTCATGAAGAAGGGGGGGGGGGTGAGATGTGACCACAATTTTACGGTACAAATCAAACCAAACAATGGACAAACTATATGTACAATTAATGTATGATTTATACCACTTTATTTATAATTCTGTAATTAGTATATATTTATTAATTGCTGATATTATTGTTTGTATAGCCTACATATCGTCGCCTCTGAGCTAAAGGATCCTATCTGCCACTCTGACGAGTGTCAGATAGGATCCTTTAACTCCGAGGCGACGATATATTCTAGATAGATGTTGCAATTATTGTCTTGAGATTATTGTTTTGAGATATGTGAAAGGTATAGAGGTACATATATGAGATTGAGCCCCTGGTAGTACTGGCATTATTTCCCAAGTTTACACCCTTTGTGTCCCGTGGATAGTTTCTGATAGATTAAATGGTTTGACTATCCATCGCATAAAAAAAAATAATAAATACGCAAAAAAATGATAACTGAAACACTAAAAATAATGAATAAAGTGAATGCATATATATTATGACAAAGTAAAAATAAATGAATGGTGTTTTAGGCCACATTTGTGCTTATGTATAGGCTGAACTGGGCCAAGAGAACCTCCTGAGAAATGACATTACATGCCCTCCAGACATAGGACCCGAAATTCGTACTCAGTCGGTCTGTGGTTGAGCACGCTACCTCTCAGTCACGGAGGCTCCCCACAATATTGAATCGTGAAAAGAGATAAATATGATAGAATGAATAAAGTCAGTTAAGTGAATAAACATATTTTTAATATCAATTTCACCGCAATAATTAAGAGAGATAGCTATATATTTTACATGAGCATATACCAGCGATGTAGCTAAACTTGGAAGTTTGCAACAATAAAATAAAAGAGAACTGTGCTTAGGCTAACTATGTTCAAGCGTCTTCAACGAAGCAGACAATGTATTCACTTAATTGTGTCGACAATTTGTTCGTGGCATATATTTGAATTGTTCCAACAACCCAGTGAAGACAAAACATTTGACTAACATTTATACAGTGTTGGACCAACGTCGAAGCCGTCGGGCCGATTATGCCTGTCGTGTGATTATGACTGAGTGGAACCCTAGAACCAGAAGTGTGATGAGTGGTATTAAGGCGTTGTAGGTCATTGTTTCTAAGCTGCTTTTTGCCTTATCAATTCTTCATTAATATACATGTATACTGCTCATTCACAGATGCCTGGCAGAAAAGGAGGCAAGGGAGTCAGAAAAAGAAGAATTTTAGAATGTCATGTAATTTAGCTGCGCCAAAGTCGTGGTGGTCTAAATGAGGTGTTGGTTATGAGATTGTGGACTAGGTAGAAATATAAATATACTCACCGCGCCATAAAGTTAGGTGATATCTTGACCAATCCGACGGCCTTAATTATGTGGTGTCGGTAATCAGAAAAAAGTCCCCCCCTCCGCAATCTATTTAGAATTAGGCCAAGCCGATAATAAGGCGGCGCTCTGAGGATGGTTTTGCCGCAACATGGTGAACAGGGGGTGGGATCACGTCGAGCGTGACAGCGATGAGCCACTGGTTACCCTCGCGCCACAGTGTCTGTGATCTTTACACCTAGGCCCTTCAAGTAATTAGCAACAGTCAGTGCAGCCGTTAACCAATGTTTTCTTTGCAGTCACTAAAGGTCAGGACTGAAGGCCTAATGGTTTCTAAAATGACATGCTTTGATAATTCGAAGGTACGCCTGATATAGGCGCGTCTGATATAACTAGATTTGCCTGAGGGACAAAGCTTGCGTCTCCACCCGCCACACAAAGTACATTAATTATAGAGAGATACAGTACTGTCATCAAATTTTTATGCAAACCCCGTGAAAATGTGATGTCAGAATCACACCAAAATCTAATCAACATATGGCCAGGGTAAATTGTTTCCTTGGAACAAATCAGTGAAGCAGTTTAAGCTCTTGAGAGCAACATGTGATTCTTCGGCGATCTTGAATTTTCTTGAAAAAAGAAAAAAAACAATTCTCCTGACTATTTTCTCAGGGCCACTGAGCATACCCGAAAGATAAATATGAGTTCTATATACAACTTATTACCAATTTTGATAATAGCCAAAATGTGCAAAACTGAAATATCAGCTAAAATCCTAAAAAGTAAAAAAAAAAAGGTTTTTATTATCGGAATCACAAAAACTAGTCAGCACATGTGCAGGGTAAGGTCCTTCCTTTAAACCAAACATAAAACAAATCCAGGAAGCAGTTCAAGCTCTCGAGAGCTACATAGGATTTTGCCAGCCATCTTGGATTTTGCTGAAGAAGCTGAAAAACGCCCAAAGAAATTTAACGGGCAAATTCCTTAGGGCTAATAAGCATACTGCAAATATTTAAAAATAATCCAAGCAGGTGTGTATATATAGCTAAATTAATCATAATTAAACAAAATTGAAATATCCGCAAAAATTCTGAAACGTAAAAAAACAGTTTTTATTATCAGAATCACACCAAGAACTAATCAGCACATGTGCGGAGTAGGGTCTTTCCTTTAAACCAAAGATGAAACAAATCCATAAAGCGGTTCAAGCTCTACAGAGCGACATAGGATTTTGGCAGTTATCTTGGATTTTATTAAAAAAGCTGAGAAACGCTGAAAAAAATTTACAGGGCAAATTTTCGAGGGCCAGTATGCATACTGGAAATATTTAGAAATAATCCGAGAAGGGGTGTATAGCTATATTATCAAATTTTGATAATGGCCAAAATAAGCAAAACAGAAATATCCGCTACAATACTAAAACGTGAAAAAGGAAAAGTTTTTATTATCAGAATCACACCAAAAGTTTTTCAGCTCACGTCCAGGGTAAGGTCTTCCCTTTATACCAAACATGAAACAGTATGCATACTGCAAATATTTGGAAATAATCAGAGTAGGGATTTTTTGAGTGAGAGCAGAAACAAAAAGCGGCGGCGGGCGGACTCAGCAACAATAAGTCTCCACCACCACATAGTGGGTGGAGATTTAATTATATTCAATATGTAAATGAAATGAATCGGGCTTTAGGCCACCTTTGTGCACATATAGGCTAAACTGGGCCAGGAGAACCTCCTGAGGATGGTGAGATGATTGAGATGACACTGTCCTCCAGACACAGGATTCGAAATTCGAGCCCTGGCGGTCTGAGGCCGAGCACGCTACCTCTCGGTCACGGAGGCTCCCCACAATACTAACTTTCACACGTGGATGGGGAAGAAACACTTTTTGTTTCTTTCAAACCGCCGACACCGGGAACCGAACCCCGGACTCTGGCGTGAAAGGCAGCGGTGCTAACGACTACCCTAGGGCCCCCGCCCTTCAATATGTAGACCTACACTATTAATCACCAGAAAGGTGAAAGTAGGCTTAATGTGAAACTGATCTGAATTTATATCCCTCAATACATTTGTTCTCCCATTTCTCCATGGATAGTCCGGATAGGGCCTACTATATCATGGTATTTGGATATTGTGCTTCACGTGATGAATTTTATGTTCTTCCTGTCTTAGTATTAATTGGTTTCAAATCGTCCCTTAGGATATGAAAGGGTGTATCTGCATATTTAAGTCACAGATACACCCTTTCATATCCAAGGGGACATAATGTTGTCTTTGTTGTTAGATAAAAGTAGGTTAGATGTTCCCTTTTCAATTTAGTAAAACATTAGCAAAAACACAGCGAAACAGCGAAAAAGAATCACCCCCCTCCCACATATCATCAGAGCAACACCATTATGATAATGATCTGTTGTAGGAAAATTAAGTGTGTTTTCAGGGATGTAAAATGATGCTTTAATGCATCGTGAGGACTTAAAGGGTTAAATGGTCATTTTGAAAAACAATACACTCATGGTATAACCTAATAGCATGTCACAATTTAAAAGGCCCTTCAAGTAATTAAAAAATGAAATAAATCGGATTTTTCTGAAGAAGCTGAAAACGCCAAAAACATTTAACGGGCAAATTCCTTAGGGCCAATATGCATACTGCAAATATTTAGAAATAATCCGAGCAGGTGTGTATATATAGCTAAATTTATCAATTTTGATGATAGCCAAAATGAATAAAATTGAAATATCCGCAAAAATTCTAAAACGTAAAAAAACAAAGTTTTTATTATCAGAATCACACCAAGAAATAATGAGCACATGTGCAGAGTAGGGTCTTTCCTTTAAACCAAACATGAAACAAATCCATAAAGCGGTTCAAGCTCTAGAGAGCGACATAGGATTTTGGCGGCCATCTTGGATTTTGTTAAAAAAGCTGAAAAATTTTCTAAGGCCAATATGCACACTGGAAATATTTAGAAATAATCCGTGAAGGGGTGTATAGCTATATTATCAAATTTTGATGATGGCCAAAATGAGCAGAACAGAAATATCAGCTACAATACTAAAACGTGAAAAAATAAAAGTTGTTATTATCAGAATCACACCAAAAGCTTTTCAGCTCATGTCCAGGGTAAGGTCTTTCCTTTAAACCAAACAAGAATCAAATCGATGAGGCGGTTCGAGCTCTAGCCTGCGCCATAGGAATTTGGCAGCCATCTTGGATTTTGTTTGAAGAAACTGAAAAACGGAAAGAAAAAGTTACCAGGCAAATCCCCCAGGGCCAGTCTGCATACTGCAAATATTATGAAATAATCAGAGTAGGGGCTTTTTGAGTGAGAGCAGAAACAAAGAGCGGCGGCTGGTGGACTCAGCAACAATAATCCTCCACCACCACATAGTGGGAGGAGATTTAATTATATTCATTATGTAGACCTAAACTATTAATCAACAGAAAGGTGAAAGTAGGCTTAATGTGAAACTGATCTGAATTTATATCCTTCAATACATTTGTTCTCCCATTTCTCCATGGATAGTCCGGATAGGGCCTACTATGTCATGGTATTTGGATATTGTGTTTCACTTGATGAATTTTATGTTCTTCCTGTCTTGGTATTAATTGTTTTCAAATCTTCCCTTTGGATATGAAAGGGTGTATATGCATATTTTAAAGTCGCAAATACACCCTTTCATATCCAAGGGGACGAAATGTTGTCTTTGCGTTAGATAAAAGTAGGCTAGATGTTCCCTTTTCAATTTAGTAAAACATTAGCGAAAAAGAATCATCCCCCTCCCACATATCATCAGTGCAACACCATTATGATAATGAACTGTAAACTAGGCGATAAAGTTATCTTGCACAAATGCTTGCACCAAGCAGCATTTAAAATTGCACAGCAGGCAGGGACAGCTGCAAAGAGCCACGCTCCACGGTAATGCCAACTTATTGAAAAAGCGTCAAAAGGTAATTCATCAAAAAAGGCTGAAAGTTCAGGTACAACATTTTATAAACAAGAACACCATATCTTTCTTTGTCAGACATTAAAATAACCTTTATTTCAGGTGAATACATCCCGTAATCTAACTACGTACAATCTTTTAATCATTGTAAACATCTTAGTGTCACATTTATAAAGCTAGGCACTTCTAACCTAAGTTACAACAATGATGGTGTTGATTATGTATCTCAATCACAATTAGGTAGCTGCCTTGATTGATTACCATGATTATGTGAGTAATAATATGAATTTGGCGTTTAAAGGGTGGATAAATAATGACATGGTGATTAAAGACTGAGTTATTTATCCACCCATTACCGCCAGAAGACAAAGTTATAGAAATACTGCAGTAAAAGCTACTTGGACAAACATGAATTCAACTAAATATACAATAACAATAATCTCACAAGCATTCCTGGCACTGGGAGGAATATATAACACTCGCCACTGGCAAACAAAACAAAAACAAGTGGGGAATGATTCATCGAAAAATGTCTAATGCTGTTGCTCCAACTATCAGTTCAAGAACCAAGAAATAACTGTGAAATTAATATTTGTAAACAATAACACTTTTTAATGGTTCTAAGTAAAAGTGGGAATTATTTTGCATCACCCTTAGTTTATTTGAAGATAATGTACAGTATAATTAAACCTCGTGAATCTTATTTCATCAAATAGGCTGCGGCTATACTAGGAAACACAAATGATTATCTCAGTACTGATATATTTTTAAAGTTATTTTAGGTAATTAGTCCTGAATGTCACAAGCGTTACCAGAAAAATAGGGCATGATCCAGAAATATAAGAACAGTAACAGAGCTAGCTTTACATCCACAGTGACAATGTTATTATGCTAATCGACTAGACACATGCAGCTTTTTATCCGAAAATTAGCAAATGAAGTTAATTACACATTACCGATATGTTCATACATAGTAACATACAAACAAAATTTTTGTTCCTAATCTCCCCAAACCAGTTACATATTTACATAATTGATACATACATTGTACTTGTCCGTACTGACTATTATATGTTAATTAATTAGTCACCTGAAATTCCTCATTGGAAACAGTAAGAAACCCTCATTGCATGAGCTTTCGCTTGATGTACCCGGTATTGCTGTTGGCATTAATTTTTTTGTATCTTGAGATACAAATTATGGCACCAATTCACAACTAAGTGAATTTTTCTGCATAAAACATGAAAACCAAAGGGTTGTTTTCAATTTGAAATCACCATAAATGTCTAAGTCAGCTCCATTTGAAAACCTATGTTATGGGTCTACGGTCATTATAAATATGTTTTCTCTTACAGCGTGGGGATCGGCTTTAGTCGTCGGAATCTGACAGATGTCAGGTTCTGACGACCAAAGCTGATCCCAGTGCTGTAAGGGTTAACACTTTGTTGGTTAATCACGACTATAGTCATTTTATTTTATTTTATAAATCAGTTATTGAGAAGGAAATGTGTGTTTAAACATGAAGATTTGCAAATGTTTTGTCTCAAATTAAACAAATACGAGTAATTTTCACAAACCTAAAGTTGTGGTTCGTGGGAGCTAGACACAACATCAAGCTGGTGAAAATTAACCCTTTCAAGCCTGACTTTACCATTGTCATCTTCATCCACTACAAGCCGCGAATTGCTGTCGCAATTCTCGACTTGCAGTGGATGAAGATGATGTGATGCAATTTAAAAATTATAAAAAAATGCCATGAATTGGTAAACCTGTTTCATGCAAATTTTCATTCTTAAACCCTTGGTTGTAGGAAAATTATGTCTGTTTTCAGGAATGTGAAATGATGCTTTAATGCATCGTGAGGGCTTAAAGAAATTACCTTGATCTGCTGGGACCGTATATACAAGCAGGCTTCAGATCAATAGAAATATCATTAAATTTGAGAAATTTGTTTCTGGTAAATGCTCAGTTAATCCAATAATTCAATATTGAAGATGTGTCTTTTTTTCATAAATATTAATATTTTTCATCTTTTGAAGCTGGAAATTGTGTTAGCAATTCCAGCTTCAAATAGTGAAAAATAGAGTGAGGATTAGAGTTTAACATATTATGGTAACAACAGGTACTATTCTAAATATAAATATCATAACCAGCTATGGTTCAAAAGTTCTTTCCCTAACATTTAACAGAATTTAACAGTTGGTCAAGCTACTTTTTTTCTGTATTGAAGCTGAAATTTATTTATTAATAAATAGATCAGAAATTGTGAGACTTTAGTTCACCTGGCATCACAAAACCTTATAAATGCTTGTCTGCAATACAATAGTCACCGGTTTGTTTGACACTACACAGGTCCAAAAACGTAATTTTTGACATTTACTTAATAGCATATTGTACATATTTCATATCCTGTGGGGGTAAAGTGACAATTAACATCTCTCCTCTAAGTGTGATATTTATCACAGTATAATATAGAGCCTACATAGCTTAAGAGGACAAAACTGGTTTCTATTAATAGCATTCTGCGGCTGTCCTACATCTTGGGTGTGTTGCTAAGTTACTAGACTTCTTATTACACTTTATGAACCAGTCAGTCAGAGTTTATGTAGTTAGGAAGTCAGGGACAATAGGAAACCATCACTATGTGTATAACCCTTTCAATCCTGAATTTACAATTGTTATCTTCATCCACAACAAGCTGCGAATTGCTGTCGCAACTCTCGACTTGTAGTGGATGAAGATGACTTGAGGTGGTTTAAAAATTAAAGAAAATTGCCACGTATTGGTAAACCAGTTTCATGGAAATTTTCGTTCTAAAACTCTTTGTTGTAGGAAAATTAGGTCTGTTTTCAGGGATGTAAAATGATGCTTTAATGCATCGTGAGGACTTAAAGGGTTAAATGGTCATTTTGAAAAACAATACACTCATGGTATAACCTAATAGCATGTCACAATTTAAAATCATACGATAAAAAAATCAAACAACATTTTCAAACATGCTTCCTGCAACAAATAGAACAATAGCAACTGATAGTTAGTCACATTTTAGCTGCTGATCAAACATTCTTAAAGCACTGATTGTAATAATTTCACTGCATTTTAAAATCTAATCCATGGTACCTGGACATTGCCATTACCAGGCATCATGCATTAGAAGAAGTAATTTGAAATATTAGAAGCAGGAACTTCAATTTGTAATGAAGCTAATATATTCAACAAGTAGATTTCATAAAAGGGCTACTTTTGTGGATTGTGAAAAAAATTATTCTTTATATTATTTCTTTTTATTTTAATTCAATCATAGCGGAAAATTTCAGGAATTCCACCTTCAAATGTATGAAAAATGGAAAGTAATTTCAGCAGTAAATTAATAAATTGTCACCTTGGGTCATATCTGTATAAAGTGGGAGATACGACCCTCTAAGACCAAAGTGACAAAATGAGGCACACTGAAGATGTAGAAAACATTGTATTTCCACGTTGGTGTCTACTATCTGCAACAGGATTTGTTCTCATGTGGGTGCTTGATTGCGGTGTGTTGGACACAGTGATGTGAAGGGCTGATGGGTGAGCTTTGATATTATGACTTCATGTAGGGGTAGGTCCACTCTCTAGCGTGGACACTCGTCGTTTTTATCGACTGTGGAGAGCAGAATTTCAGCAGATAATGGGGACCTCCCGCTTTGTCATTTGTTCCTAAAACAAAGAGGATTCTGTCAGTTTTTTACAACTAAACTAATTTAAAAACAAAACTAATTTAAAACTAATTTAAAAAACAAAACTAATTTAACCCTTGTGCTGCTGAATTAATTTTTTGTTTCTGTTATTATTCATTTCAAGCTGGAATTGCTAACACAATTTCCAGCTTGAAATGACAAAAAATACATAGATAGGAAGGGTATTCCCCCTGCCCCTGGCCAGGGGGAATACCCTTCCTATCTATGTATTTTTCATTCATTTAAAGCTGGAATTGCTGACTTAAATTCCAGCTTGAAATGATGAAAAATATTACTATCAATTAAAACTAAACATGCACAATATGGAATGATTTTATTAACTGAGCACCTCTCAAAAACTATTATCTATTTTATTTACATTTTATTTGGTTTGATACTTGCTTGACACTGTATAGATAGGAAGGGTATTCCCCCTGGCCAGGGCAGGGGGAATACCCTTAATATCTATACGGTTTATCATTTTAGTAGCATTTTTTTTGGTTTGGAACTTGCTTAAAACCGTATAGAAAGGAAGGGTATTTCCCCTGGCCCAGGGCAGGGGGAATACCCTTACTATCTATACAGTTTATCTTTTTTAGTGGCATTTTGTTTGGTTTGGAACTTGCTTAAAACCGTATAGAAAGGAAGGGTATTCCCCCTGGCTCAGGGCAGGGGGAATACCCTTCCTATCTATACAGTTTATCATTTTTAGTGGCATTTTGTTTGGTTTGAAACTTGCTTTAAACCGTATAGATAGCAAGGATTTTCCCCCTGGCCCAGGGCAAGGGGAATACCCTTACTATCTATACGGTTTATATAGTGACATTTTATTCAGCTTGAAACTTGCTTGAAGCCATATACCGTATTTCGCGGGGAGTACGCAGGTACCAATATTTCTACCAGAAAACACAGATAGTACGCACTGGTGGATAGTACGCACCAGGGTGGTGAGTATCTACACGATCTGTCTGGGGTGTGTGTGTGGTATATATATACGGGCTTAGCAATACAAGGGTTAAAACAAAAATTGAAAAATAATGACGCACCTGATTTTCTGGAGCCACCAAAAGGCTGCTGTGCCACCACAGAACCTGTGGATTTGTCATTCACATAGAAATTGCCAGCTGAATCGCGCAGCTTATCTGTCGCTTCAGCTAACACATTTCTGAAAACAAATAATTAAAATACAAGTTATTGTCACTGAAGACAAGCTAATTTAACAGTGGATTCAAATTGCTGACTTTTGTTGTTAATGCTAATATTACTCCAGAACTAGGAGTTCTTCCTTCCCAAACCCTTAACCCTTTCACCACTGAAGCCCGTTTTTATGTGCTGAATGCTATGGCATTCAGCACATAAAAACGGGCCTCAGTGGTGAACCCTTAAAGTGCCAAAATATTTTTTTGTATAAACCATGGAAAACAAAGGTTTTTTTCAATTTAAAATCATCATAAATGTCTTTAGCTCTCTCTTCTTCATTTGAATACCTATATTATGGGTCCACGGTAATAATTTTCTTTCTTTTTCAGAGCGAGGACAATCTTTAGATAGACGTCAGCTTCTAATGTCTGAAGTCGATCCCCGAGCTATAAGGAAAAACCCTTGGAGTAAAAATTTAAATTTATTAACTTAACAATTAGTTTTAATCAATGTACTGGTAGCCAATAACAAAGCACTCTCAGTCTCTAGCAGCTATCTTCTGTGCATTCACACCCCTTTGGTGTAATTTCAGTGTCAAGTTTAACTTTAATTCACCTAGGCCTGTAATTAGTTCCGAACAAAATTAAAAGCAAGGGATATTGGTGGGATAGCTTGTGAATCAGTTAACCCGCCAGGCGCTGAATTATTTTTGTTTGAACCATGGAGACCAAAGGTTTTTTTAATTTGAAATCATCATAAATGTGTTAGTTAGCTCTTTCTGATTCATTTGAATACCTCAGTTATGGGTCTTCAGACAATAGGAATATTTTTACTCACACAATGCGGGGTCGACTTCAGAATCTGACCTATTAAGTCAATGAACGCACTGTGAGGGTTAAGCAAATAATTCAATCTGGACGGTGTATATTTCTGAAAATGGTATTTTTTTCATCATTTGGAGCTGGAAATTGTGTTAGCAATTCCAGCTAAGGCCATTCCAATTTGATTAGTTGGATTACAGATTTTTTGGGACTTCAGAGGAAGCGTCAGTCAAAAAAAAATAAAAATGTGGATTTCAGAAACAAACTTTTATATATTAATATAACTAAGCTCCAAGCCTGCATGCAACTTTCAAGGATGTACGTGATAGGCTGAGAAAAAGGAATCCCCAGATTTCCCCCCGCTCTGAGCCAATCGCAATCCTTAATTCAAAAGGTGGTGTTGACACTGCCAATGTTATAGTGTTGAGGCGAGCTAGAATCGATGTTCATCAGAAGGCCCAGGCAGCCTAGCTTCTGGGCTAGCTAACCTAAGCAAACATATTGCCGACAGCGGCGATCTGCCAGGTTCTGTCATTACCGTACTGACATTCACAATGAATATATATTAGAATAGGATATTTTAAATATATGTTTCATGCAATAATGTATCATATTTTGAAATTGTAGAGTGGTAAAAATAAAAAGTTTGTTATTTTTTTCAAATGTTATGGCTAGGATAATAGATAGCCACATATTAATTTTTTTTTTTCTAATTTATCTCTTTTGTCGTTGCCGGATTCGTTATTGAACTAATCGAAATGGAATGGCCTAAAAATGAATGCAAAATTGAAACAAACCATTCAGGATAATTGCTAAAATGTGATATTTCAATACTTACGTATCATTAGCATAAATAGCACCAGTCAAAGCATATGGTGACGTCTCATTTATTATTTTCAAAATATTCTGATATTCCCCGTCCTTATACACATGCACAGTGACCACGGGCCCGAATAACTCCTGAAAAAAGATATTACAAACTATCCTAACAAACACTGAATCTAAACCCTGCTACAGGTACCCTGATCTATACTGAATGAATGAAGCAACGATACATAGATGATACATTTTAAATTATATGAACAGTAAAATTTTGCAACAAAAGCACTGTAGATCACAATATTACCTGGATGTTGAACAAGGCACATGAAAATTTCATATGGCCTACATTAATTTGTAAGACATGGGCTAACAACACCTTTTCTACATTTCCATATTTTCTTAAGATTTTTGACTGATTGAGTCGACCAGTGTAAGCTCTTGTTAAATTTCTATTGCGTCTTCAAAACATCACTTGCCTATCTCCATTTTGTTGTGAATGTCATTCTATAATTTGAAAATAAATATTTGCTAGTTAGTGTGCCTACAAAAAGTGTGTAGCATGTGCTATGTTTCAGACAAACACAGCATGACTAGTCAGTGGCAGATCCATCATTTGACTGACGCTGAATTTTACTGGAAGTTTGACACCACATCTGGTTCCACAGCGGTCGGGGGCTTCACCAAATGGTGTAATTTAAAGCACATTGTGGCAAAATATGCTACTTTTTTTTTAATAATTTTAAAAAGTTTTGGTAAAGATTGGGTCTTTTTCCAATGATTAGCTAGTTGTTCTTTCTCACCTCTGCCATCAGTCTGTCTTGAGGATTCTTGGCTTCGAGTATCGTAGGCTCAACATAATATCCTTTACTGCAACAAGAAGAAATATACCTAGAGATTAATGTACACTTCAAAAAAAAAACATGAGACGTATTTGAAGTTATTTTAAGGTAAAAATAACAAGGCACAATAAGGTAAATCTGCGCTTTTTGAATTTTTTTAATCATCATCAATTTTTTCCTGGTTATTAGGAAAGCATGGATAAAGTCATTTAATATTGTGTCATTTACCAGATTACAGCATGCTTGGGAAACCTGACTGTGTAAACACACAAATGATAAAATATAGCAGGCTGTTAAACCTTCACCCCTACAGCACTGCGCTAAGAAATTTAAATTTTCAGCCACTTGAAGTTGTGTCTCGCTACCGCAATCCACAACTTCAAGTGACTAAAAATTTGTGTTATTTGTGAAAAAAATTTCCCAACATATATCAGTGTCTCATGATTGTAAGCATATTTTATTTTTAACAACTGATTATACAGGTGCCAATAAAAACCGAGAATGTCTACTGTAGTCGACGTCATAGCTCTAACCCTTTATCTGCTGATCACGACGATAGTCGTTTCTAATCTGTTTTATTAGCCGATTAAACCAATGTTATTGGGAGAAATGACTGTTTAAACGAAAATTGGCAAATGTTTTATCTCAAGTTAAACAAATATGAATAATTTTCAGACACTTGAGGCTGTGCATCGCGGTAGCGAGACACCATCTCAAATGGCTGGAAAATTAAATATATTAACTCTTGTCCTGCTGGACCCGGATATATACGTTTTCAAGAAAGTTTCAACCCAAATTAAATGCCATTGAAATTGATAAAATATTCAGTGGTAGATGCTCGACTAATCAAAAATCTCAATTTGGGAGATGTTTATTTTTCATAAATAGAAATATTTTTCATCATTTGAAGCTAGAAATTGCGTTAGCAATTCCAGCTTCAAATGAATGAAAAATAATTTGAAACAATTCAGCAGGACAAGGGTTAACTTAGCAGGATAGAATTTAGAGATCATATAATTAAATTTTCACCCACTTGATGTTGTGTGAAATCCCACATTTGAACGCCTCACTGGAAATAAATAAAATAAATAATGGGAAGAAATAATTGTTTGTTTAAATGGTTGAAGTCTCACCTGTCATCACAATTGCCGCCAGCAACAACTGATAACTCAGGGGACGACTTGGCGTAGTCTAATGCCGACTTTATTCTTCCAAATGACTGAAAAATAACAGGCAAATTAGACTTAGTATTGTACAAACTTTAATATTTGAATTCATACCAGTGAAAAAGATTGAAAACAAAGTCTGCTGATATTAAACACAACTTAAAGTGGGTGAAAATTTAAATTATATAATTTAGTGGTTTGACTCTCAAAACGCTAAATTCTTTTTGTATAAACCATGGAAACCAAAGAGTTTTTGAATTTGATATCATCATAAATGTTTTAGTTAGCTCGTTCCGCTTAATCTGAATACCTATGTTCTGGATCTACGGCCATTAGAAATATTTTGATTCTTTC
This sequence comes from Flabesymbios commensalis, assembly GCA_964017125.1. Lineage (NCBI taxonomy): Eukaryota > Metazoa > Annelida > Polychaeta > Terebellida > Flabelligeridae > Flabesymbios > Flabesymbios commensalis. The sequence goes on from OZ024917.1 coordinate 70,218,327, forward strand.
AGCTCAGGGACCGTCTTTATATGTCAGGTTCTGACGACGTTTGGAGATAGTCCCCGCAATGAAAGTTATCAAATTAAAGTTATCAAACCTGGTGTGGCTCTTCATATCAACCCTTAAAATGTTATAATTTTCACTGGCTTGTAAGTTCTGGGTCGCAGTAGCAAGACACAACTTCAAGTGAGTGAAAATTAAAATGATTTAATTTAGCAGTTTACTGGTTAATATGTACATCCACAGTAGGTGAAAAGTTATATTCACCTTATCATCAATAACAGCAGATAGGAACGAGTCAGCCTCCAGCGGGGAGCCTAGTTTAATCTGTTTCTGTGTGTCTATCAGTTTGCCTTTTATTTCTCCCCACAGTGGTGTACCCCTTGAAGCGCTGAATAATTTTTGTATAAATTATGGGAACCAAAGTGTTTTTTTCAATTTGAAATCTTCATAAATGTCTTAGTTAGCTCTTTCCGCTTCATTTGAATACCTATGTTAGGGGGTCTACGGCCAATGATTTTTTAATTTTTACAGTGCAAGGAATGTCTTTAAACGTCATAATCTAACGTATAAGGACGGTCCCTGCACTGTTCGGGTTAATACATACAGCCTGAGCAGGTGAAGAGTTACTATATTTACCTTATCATCGATAACAGCAGATAGGAACGAGTCAGCCTCCAGCGGGGAGCCTAGTTTAATCTGTTTCTGTGCGTCTATCAGTTTGCCTTTTATTTCTCCCCACAGGGACTCAGGAGCGTAGACTCGTGAACACGCTGAGCACTTCTGACCACTGTACTCAAACGCTGACCTTATCGTGCCGTTAACCACGCTGTCTACGTCAGCGCTGGAATGGACAAAATGATAATTCTTCCCTCCACATTCTGTAAACAAGAACAGAAGGTTTAGCAAAAAATGATTTATGTCATATTTAATATTTTTATTTATGTATTTTATATGTACAACCTTTAAACCCTTACAGTGCATTGATCATTGATATTTTTCTAATAGTATTTTTTTTCAAATGTAAATAAATAATATTAACTCATTGATTACCAGATTAACTTGCTGCTGCATTGTTGCTGATATGAGATTGATGTATGACACTCTGTTATCTCATGTAATAACTCAGAGCTCTCTGTGATTGGACCTAGGAGGTCGTGAGAAAGCCCCAAAATATAAGGTAATGTCCTTATTTTTATATTTTAATTGAGAACAGACTTTTTCAAATATCAATAAAAGTTCTGTTTCTCTGGTACATGAAACAAAAAATCAGGATAAATCTATACAAACACACACCTCCAATAAGACGAGGGAAAACTTTATACTTGTGTATGTTTTTTCCCACTTCCTGCCACAGATGCTGGAATGTCCTGCGAAACAAAAAAGTAAAGCACCCTTTGAATGCTACATTAACCCTTAAACCGCTAAATTAAATAATTTAAATTTTCACCCACTTGAAGTTGTGTCTCGCTACCGCGACCCACAAATTCAAGTGCATGAAAATGGTTCATATTTATTTAATTTACGATCAAACATTTCCAAATCTTGATGTTTAGACATCATTTCATTACCAAGAACATGCTAATAATACAAATTAAAAATGACTCTATTCGTGCTTAGCGGGCTTGGGGTTAACCCTTTCAATGCTACATTACATGATGACTGTTTTTATTCATATAAAGCTGGCATTGCTGATGCAATTTCCAGCTTTATATGAAAAAATACATCTACGCATCTACTGTTTGATTTACAATCAGTGGCTATTTGAGATAAAATTATTTAATTAATTCTTTTTGGGCTGCAAGAATTGGTAGTTGATCAGATGCAAATTTAATGCTGGGCCAGTTATGCAGACTGTGGGACAGCGTAACATAAGCGCATTATGCCAAGTGTTTTAGCAGTGGCAAATCCAGACTTTCCGAAAGTAAATCGATCAAAATTGCCACAATTTCGGTACTTGAAACTCTATATTTACTAGGGTAGTGCCTCAACTTGAGGCACTACCCTAGTAAATATAGAGTGTCAAATACGATAAATTTAGAGTGTCAAGCCCCATATATTAACCCTTACACTGCTATGGGCGACTACAGTAGCCTAAAATAAACCAAGCACAGCCTGCTGCCGCCGAGTAAATTCTTGTGGTGTCTTTCTATTTGCGCTTTAAAGATAGCTAACTGACTGATTTTGTAATATAATGGCTTTTAATACCAGTTGTTCATCAGATATTACTTAGTGGGAAACCACACAGGCTGCAAATTTTATGCAGCAGTGTTAACTCAGAAGACTGGAAATAATTGATCGACACCTCTTTTTTTATTTTTTCAGTGGGACCCCTTTTTTAAATTCTTGATGTTAGAACATGATATGGAAATAGCCTGTGCAAAATTTCAAGAAAATTGGTTCAGAATTGACGAAGAAATCGATGAAAAACATGCGCTACCTATAATGTCCTAGACGATAGGGTTTTTTGAGTGTCAAGTCCCCATATGTTAGCTGAGAAGACGAAAAAAATAATTGACTTTTATCTTTTCAATCAGACCCTTTTTTTAATTCTGGATCCTCCCCTGCTTCAAGTCCCACTGCTTCCTTACCTGCCGCTCCCTGTGAAGTTGATACCCGCTAGGTGAGGTGAATTAGTGATGACATCTCCGAACACGGGGCCGTCTGCCGGCACAAAGTTAATGACACCAGGGGGCACTCCGGCCTCGGTGAGTATCTTCATACAGATGTAAGAAGAGAGAACAGCCGTGTCTGATGTCTTCCATAATACAACATTACCCTAAAAGAAACAGAATAACATCAAAATAGTATCTTCAGAATCAGAGGCGCATGGATGAAAAATTAAGTTACTTAATTCAGCGTATTACCTTTACAGATTGGGGATCGACATAAATTGAGCGGAAAGAGTTACCCAAGACATTTATGATGATTTCAAATTGGTCTCCATGGTTTATATAAAAATATTTCAGCGCTTTAACCCTTACAGCCCGGGGATCGACTTTAGTCGTCAGAGTCTGACGTCTGTAGACGTCAGACTCTGACGACTGAAGATCGACTTTAGTCGTCAGAGTCTGAAGACGTCAGACTACTAAAGTCGATCCCCGCACTATAACAGTAAAAATATTTCTAATGATCGTAGACCCATAACATAGGTATTCAAATGAATCGGAAAGAGCTAACTAAGACATTTATAATGATTTCAAAGTGAAAAAACCCTTTGGTTTGCGAAATTAGCATATATCTTTGTCACACTGTATACATTCCAGTAGTTTTTACCAACTTCAAGTTTCAAGTTGTGAGACGCACCAGCAATACACAATTTCTAGTGGTTAAAATTTTAATCCTATAACTGTAAGGGTTAAGAGGATTATTGGGTAAAAAAAGCTTACCATGAAAGCAGGTGCTCCTGATAAATGACCACTGATGGCGGTGAAGTTGAACGGAGCAATGGCGGCCCAAAATCCCTGAAGTTTAAAAATAAAATATGAAAATACAATAACGTAAGATAGTATGGCCTATGCTGTAAGCTGCACTAACTTTGGAACACTTGTTTTTTAATTTTTAACGTAATTTATAACGTTTAGACTTGCTCCTGCAAAAGCCTTTCTCACATACTTATGTCCTGGCGGTGAAAGGCTATCAGCTATCACCAATCTACGACAAGATCATTCCGCCGATGTCTGAGCCTTTTCACCGCCAGGATATCAGTATGTGATCAAGGCTGTGATCAAGTCGAAAAACATAAATTGCTAAACAATTGTTACAAATTTAGTACAATTCACAACTATCATATTGGTCCTTGGAACCATGAATAATATCTTCTCAACAACATGGTGATGTAGATTAAATTATATAATTTGTAAACAAGGAAGTTAAAAGCTTCCGTCAGATCAACATGGATTTGTGTTCTAATTTAAGAAAAAATTATACCTTTTTTAATTGTGATTTTTCATTTGCATGAAAATATTACCACTTCCTGTATATCAATACAAATTCAAACAAGTTCTAAGACAAATAAAATGTCACTGAGAATGTTAAGCCGTATAGATGGGAAGGGTATTCCCCTGCCCTGGGGCAGGGGGAATACCCTTCCTATCTATACGGATTTGACACATGTTTCAAACCAAATAAAAATGTCACTGAAATTGATGAAATTGTTTGTGATAGATGCTCAGTCTGACAGTTCATCAAATAAATCAATTTGCGATATGTGTATTTTCATAAATAAACCTATTTTTCAAAATTTGAAGCTGGAAATTGCGTTAGCAATTTCAGCTCAACCTGTCGAAATATTTTTAAAATTTAAAGCTGGAAATTGCGTAAGCAATTACAGCTTTAAATAAATGAAAAATAGAAACAAATTCAGCAGCAGAAGGGTTACTTTATACACAATGAATATCATTGCTTATAATATTAGTTTATTTCTCTATTCACGAGATGAACAGTGTCTCTGCACCACAACAGAATGCTTTAAAAATTACAATTTTAATCTTCTTAATGGATCACTGAGGCCAACACAAACACTTACCTCCATTCCACGATAAATAAGTTTGTTATTAGAGATGTCTGTGCTCACCGGCTGCCACTTCTTCAATTCCTGTCAAAATAAAATATATCATTTGCTTAAAAAACAATTTCTTGTTTTAATTTTCAGATCTATATTAATAAAAATTGAGCTTATTAAAATCCCAGTGGGACTTCAATCAACTTACCCACTCTCAAATTTTAGATTCCTCAGTTAGCTATTACAGTCTCTAAGAATTCCATGTATTCCATGGGTCTACGTCCACAGGGCTGGACACTAACTGAATTGATTTTTCTTGCACAAAGAAAAAAAATGTTTTTGGGTACTTGGCCCCCAATTTATCACTAGCCCGACTTGCCCACAATATGTTTTAAATTAGCCCTTGTCCAAGGTGCTAAAATTTTATTGGTTTAAACTGATGCACTTGCCAAGGGGTCAAATTTGGGGGGAATGCTTCTGACACAAAACATGTTGTTAAAATTTGATGTCGAATTTGATGTCGAATCTGACATCAAAACCTGATGTCGAATCTGGTATCAGAAAGCAGTCCCCAGTACTATAATAGTTAGCAAAGCTTGGTTTGAATATTTGGTCCCCATATTGTTTGGCTGCGTACTCACCAAAGCATACTCCACATTAAACCTGTAGAAATCTGCGAGTTCACACGCCGTGTCAATCTCTGCCTGGACGATAGTCTTACCCTGCAATAAAAAAATATCATACAATTACATTACAATATAAGACACTACATGCTATAAATAACTCAGTTTATGATAGTCTCACACTGTCTGACCACTGAGGATTTAGGCGCTATAGAAGTTTATTACTAAATTATAACAATTCAACACAAAAACATAGATTCGAATGTCTAAATTCAATGTCTAAAAATTATATTATAAAACACTTGGATTAGAAATTCGCTGTAGCAATCTTAATTTTAAATGTTTTTCTCAAATAAATACATTATCTGAGGTAATAATTTAAGACATCTTTCACTTAGAACTAGAAAATGTTTACTGACTGGCGCCCATTTTATATCAAATGATAGATTCATGAAAGATGCCAATATTTATCTCTGCAAAAAATAAGTACAGTAGAACCTGCTATGAGCAGCCACCTTTGTGACACAAGAAAAGTGGCCTTTTAAGGCAAGTGGCTGCTCATAGGAGGTTTATTTGGATAATCACCAAGTGGCCTCCCATAAAAGGTTGACTGCCCATAGGAGTGGCTGCTCATAACAGGTTCTACTGTACCGCCAAATATTTCCTGGTTTATAGTACAGGTAGGCACAAACTTAAGTCAGTCCTATTAAATATGTTGGTTCATGATATTTAAAAACTGTGTCCTGCTACACCTTTATATATATGGTTTCAAACATTGTTCAGATGAAAAGAAATTTGAATCAAATTTGATCAAATAGTTTTCAAATTATTTAATCCAACACTTCAATGTTGGAGATGCCTATTTATCACATCAATATTTTTCATCATTTAAAGCTGGATTAGCTAACGCAATTTCCAGCTTTAAATAAATGAAAATAAAAACAAACAAATCGGCAACATAACTGTCAGGTCAGTTGCTGAGATTGGACCCTGGTAATCAATCATGCCCACACACTGACCTGTCCAAGCATTGTGGTTGCCATGAGATCCATGCGATATTTGCCAGCGACTAAATCACCAGCTCTGGCAAATATTTCAGCTTTTTCTTCCAAAGGCACTCTGTCCCAGGCGGGCCGAGCGGCCAGACTTACGTCGATGGCTTTCTGGAGTAATCCCTGTGAATGATATATATTCATATACTAATGATTGTAATATATAATATAATATTCATATATTATAAATGCAAATATTATATTACAGCACCCAAAGAATAAAAGAAAAACAGGTTTGTTGACTATACATTTGGATCACAATATACATGATGTTTATTTTTTCTGAGCTTTTCTTTTACATATTATAATTTAACCCTTACAGCGCTGAAACATTTTTATATAAACCATGGAGACCAACGAGGGGTTTTTTCAATTTGAAACCATCATAAATGTCTTAGTTAGTTCTTTCCGCTTCATTTGCATACCTATGTTATGGGTCTATGACTACTATAAATATTAAAATTCTTTTAGTGTAGGGACAGTCTTTATACATCAGAATTTGACATCTACAGAAGGCAGATTCTGACATATAAAGACTGTCCCTGCGCTGAAATGGTTGCCCCCTTGTACTGCCCCAAAATATACGGTTTTAATCATGTTTTAGATCAATAGAAATATCACTAAATTTGATGAATTAGTTTTTGGTAGATGCTTAGATAATCCAATATTTCAATATTGCACATAATAATATTACTGTATATTACATAATAATATTACTGTAGATCTGGTAATATTCGCGAAGTTTTAATTGTCGCGAAATTCGCAAGGAGGACAAATTCACAAATTTAAGAATCTTGCGAAAATTATTATTATAAAAGCGCTACATATCATTGAAATTGATGATTCAAAATTACAAGATCTACAGTAAGTTTTCATTCATTTAAAGCTGGAAATGGGGTTAGCAATTCCAGCTTTAAATGAATGAAACAGAGTGTCAGTGACACAGAAGCTCATCCTTAATTAGGGCAAGGTTAGTACGAATTAAAATTTCTGAAATCCGCGAGGCAGTTCTATGCACATACACAAGCTCTTTCAAATAAACTGAAGAAAATTGAAATCGGATAAGAATTGAGAGAGGAGAAGCATTTCTTGTGAATTGTGGACAAAGTGCCGTGATCAGGTTTTAACTAGGTGATAGGTTAATTAATAATTAAAATTTCTGAAATCCGCGAGGAAGTTTAATGCACAGGCACAAGCTCTTTCGAACACAGCAAAAAGAATTGAAATCAGATAAAAATTGAGGGAGAAGAAGCATTTCTTCTGAATGGTGGACAAAGTGCCCTAATTAGGGCTTAATTAGGGCATAAGTTGATAATTAATTAAAATCTTTCAAATCCGTGAGGACAGTTAATGTACAGGCACAAGCTCTTTCAAGCAAACCAAACAGAATTGAAATCGGATAAGAATTGAGAGAGGAGAAGGATTTCTTGTGGAGGGTGGACAGACAACAGACGCAACACGATGGCATAAGCTCATCTAGGTCTAAAGGCCGGATGAGCTAAAAAAATACACACAAACAATTCAGCAGCTGAAGGGTTAATAAAATGAGAATATCTTTAGATTTGAATTTCAAGGTAAATTCAAAGGAGAGTAGATAACTGGGGAGGGAGCGTTATCTCAGTGTCGGGTTTATGCTGGGGCATTGTCACAGACAATGGCCCAGCATAAACCCGACACTTTGGTAACAACCAAAAAATGACTGAATATTAGACTGAGAGTAATCTTTTTGGCAACTAATTATTACTGAGAAACCAATGAAAAGAAAGGCAATTGGTAGACATGGCATAGCGCTTACCTTATCTGCATAGTAATACTTTGCCAGTTTATTCTGATGATCAAAAGGCTGAAACAAAGTCATGACATGTTGATCCTTAAACAGCTGAAAATATTCTAGATCTATAGATACAAGTAGCTTTGCTCACTTCAAAAACATTATAAGTCAATGACTCAAATCATTGGATGACAGGAAATTTCCAGGGTTGAAAAAAAATTGCTTAAATAAAATGGTAATTCTTTGAGCTGGATATAATCAATATGAATTATGACAACATAAAATAGTGGTTCTTGATCATCATGGTCATGTTGAGGAGTAAGAAATTGTAAATAAATTATTAAAGAATACAGGGACTGTAATGTGTGTGTTCTGATAGAGAGAGCCATTTATCAGAGTATTCTTTCTGATTTTTACCCTTAGACCTGTGAGCTAGGGAAAAATCATTTTCAAACACTTGAAGTTGTGTCTCGCTACCGCGATCCACAATTTCAAGTCATGAAGTGTCTGAAAATTAGTTGAATTTGCTAAATCTAGGTTAAAATGTGTTTGATTTGAGACGTACTGAATTTGTAAATTCTGGTTATACAAAACCATTAAAACATGAGAAAACAATACCATAGTAAACTGAAGTCGAGATCGGTGCTCTAACGGTTACCCAGCCTGAAAACACACACATGATAGATATGATTTAATTCTCACCAAGGCCATAAACAATTTGTTTCAGATTTCACAGTGGTTAAAAACGTCATGAGGGAGAGTTTTTTTATTGCATGCCAGACCAAAAAGTAGCCAACTACTATAATATGTACCAGTCTTTAAAATCCCACTTATTCTGAATTCATTAGGACTGCTCAAAGAATTGGAGTTTTGAACGTATTGCATGTTTGTAAACCGACTCACCGAGTATTTTCAAAAAAATGATTCCCTAAAAATATTTCTTTGGGAAAAATGAGAACACTTTTTCTTCACCTGCAGCATTTATACCCACCTGGCCGGGAAGTCTGAAACAAGCTTATTTCAAATTTAGGCCAGAGAGATCTGATTTACTTCTCACCCTGACTTGGTAATGGACGTCATCGTTGCGTATTTCTTCTCCCCCGATGACGATGGGCACATCATGCACCTTGCTGCTGTACTCTTTCAGCTTCTCATCGAGCTCTGCACGTTCCTTGCTCCCTGACTCATACCCGTAGATAGGCTCATTGACAGCTTTGTAACTGTGCATGGCGGAGCAGCTCGCAGACGTAGACAATCTGAAAAACAAACAGAATACATTTTAAATACAACAAAGTAAAATAATCATTACATAATATATTGTTTATAAAATAAATTATTCAGTGAAATCCCAATAAATATCTAGTACACTGGTGACTAGCAAAATAACTTTAAAAAAAAGTAAATATGAGAAAATAAACATTCAGTTATTTCAATGAAGACAATTTTGGCAGTTTGGTAATGACTGGTCAGAAATGTAGATAGTACAGTGCACACCTTTGTATAGATCACACCAGGCCGAAAATAAGTTTTTAAAATGTGCTGCATGTGATGCAACACACTGTACCCCGGGGCACCGTTGTACCTCGGAGTAGTACCGTGTGATTTGCAGCGTCACCTGGTGAATGCGGCAGCAATTTGCGTTGCAAGAGGTTCCGACATTGAAAGATGTTATTTTCTCAGTCCCTGATGACAAAAATGCCCCCAAAACAAGATTATTTTTCAAAATAAGAACGTTTCACATTTATTTTTGCCCTCTTTTAAAATTATTTTACATTCTTTGGTATACCGGGAAACAGCCCTGAAAATAAAATAAATAATTAGACTAAATGGTGGATTTCTATTTGGTACCCCAGGGCACCGCGTTGTGCATCATGTACTTACACATAACATAATAGAGTACTGTATCTAGGTCTAATATTTTTGATATTTTTTACTTGAATCTATATATTTTTTTGATGGTAGATTAGAGTTTATATTAGATTTGTATTTTGATTTGATTTGCATTGATAGGTAAATTTTAATATGCTTTATTCAAGCATATTTTTTTACCTGTAAAACTCAATGAGCTTAGTGTCTGTTTCTCATTATCATGATTATATCTTGACTTTGGACTTTGTCATCACACCTCAGTCATGTGGGCTAACCCTTAGGTCACTGAGCTATTCAACTTAGATTTTCAGTCACTTAAAGTTGTGTCTAGCTACTGCGATACACAACTTCAAGTGACTGAAAATGTATGTTATTTGTGAAATTTAGACCTGTTCCCAAGTATATCAGTAACAAATGGTTATCAGCCTGGGTTATACAGCTTATAATAAAAACTCAGAATGTTCACTGCAGTTGACATCAGTGCTCTAAGGGTCAACCCTTTACCTGCTATTGATGCCTCATTTGCACAAATAATATATATTTTCCATAGACACGTACAATGCTATTTTTACACTAATGACATTAGCTCATCTCAACTTAGCTATGCCTTCAACTTGGAGAGACACAACTTAAGATGACAGAAAATCAGAATTCATTAATGCAGTGTTTTAAGGTTTAAAGGGTCCAATAACCTTTACCCCCCCCCCCCCCCCCAAGAAATCTTCTTTATATTTCCATCCACTTGAAGTAATGTCTCGCTAGCGAAATCCACAACTCATTGTAGGTGAAAATTACCTACTCATCTGTATTTTGTTTAAATTGAGATCAAACATTTGCCAATCTTGGATGTTTAAACACTCATTTCATTCCCACTAACCTGGTAATGTAACAAATTATAAACGAGTATAGTCTGTCATCCTTAGCACTTAAAGGGTTAAATACATAAAGCTGTGGAACAAATAATAATACAATGTGTAGTGTACTTTGCATCAGCCGCCCACAATCATGACAATGGGGTTAAAGATTAATAGCAAAACCACAATCTGTAAAGCTAACAGTAAACACAGCCTGACTGATAGCTGTGTGAACAAAGTGCTGATTCTGTTCAGGGCTGTATCTCAATCTCAAGTGACACCCCCCCCCCCCTCCCAGACTGCCTCTACTATGTCTTAATTTATTTGAATTTTCACCCTCTTGAAGTTGTGTCTTGCTGACGCGATCCACAACTTCAAGTGAGTGAAAATTATTCACACCCCCCACAAACATTATGCTTGTGTTGCCCCCCCTCCCATATATTCTTCAATAGGTCTTTAATGAAGAGCGAATTGTGTATACTCATTTCAAACAGGGTAGCCACTCGTCACTAGTTTAGAGAAATGTTTGATATTTTTTGGTAATGAAATGTTAGTTACTTTCCCATATGGATTTTTTTGAAATCTTGAGCTCTGTAACAAAAAGAGATGTCACAGAATGCTGGCCTGTAACCCCAGCCTCCTACCGGCGCCCTCATAATGTTCTGTAACGGTCTAATCCATCTCTCTCTCCTCCATCCCCCTCCCTTTCAGTGTTACATAATTGTTGAACGGCCTTTGTGCATCCAGATACTAAAATTTGAACACATGTCTACCAATGTTATGCTCATTTAAACTGATCAAAATGAGAGACATCAATTACAATCTCACAGTGAATGTATATTATCAATCTGAAAATATCAAAGTGTGTAAGCCTGAAGGAGCGTGCACAGGGGGACCCGGGAGGGTCAGAAGGGTCCTGACCCCCCCCCCTCCCCCTCCCCCATTAAGCTGCAGATTTTCAAAAATTTCTGGGGATTCCCGGGGGCTGACCCCCGGAACCCCTATATATATTTTTTTATTTTACCTCTTGACCCCCACTTTATCGGAAAGCTGCGGACTCCCCTGAAAGACTATATAATATTAACCCTAAAAGCACTGAAATATTTCTAAATTCTATATAAACCAAGCGACCGATCATCATAAATATCTTGGTTGGGTGCTACCGCTTCATTTGGATACCTGTGCCATGGGTCTAAGATCATTATAAATATTGCATTTCTTTCAATGAGCCTGGAGCCTAGCATTAAAACAGCATTGGGTAAATGTCCTGTGCTTGCTGGGAATAGTCCACATCAAATAATTTACCTCGGAATGTTCAAGACTTAGAATCTTGTTCAAGCACTTGGCAGATTGTAGCATAATACCCATCGAACACAAGATATAGACCCAATGCTGGTTCAATGTTGGACCATGGTCTACGAGGTGGGCCCAACATTGAACCAGCATTGGGCCAGAGTCTCATGTGTTCAGAGTAAGCTTGACTTATAGCCTACTTGGGACACCTAGTCTATTCTTACTCATAAGATCATTGTGACTTCCTGAAATAATTCTTTACCTGCTAGGCCTAGTGATGCATAGACCTATGCGTTATATATTTTCAAAGATAACATTAACCCTTTAACCGCAAAATCATCTAATTTTAATTTAATTGTTATTTTCACACACTTGAAGTTGTGTCTCGCTGACGCGATCCACAACTTCACGTGAGTAAAAATTGTTCAGAAAAATTTGACAAAATGGAGGTCTACTATTTTCAAATCTTGCTGATTATTGTCAGTTTTATTTTCAAAATGTTTAAAAGCTGATAGACAATGTGCCAATAAAAAAAGTAAAAACCGGGACTGGTGGTTAAAGGGTGATATATAATTCAATAGAAATGAAAAGGAGGCCTAGGGTCTATATCATACAGCCCATTGAATTGAGGAAGCTTTGAACTTTCGTTTTGATCGATATATTGCACTAGTGTTCAGGTGTCAGTGCCAAGGGGCGGGGGGGGGGTTGGATCTATGATCTGAAGAAAGGGAGTGCCAGGTTTTTTGGCATATTAAGAAATTTAAAGAAATTGATAAAAAATAAGGCGGGGCACCCCAGCTGTGCCTCCCCTGGATCTGCCACTGGTGCCCTCCCATACAATGCTGTGCAACGCAATTTTTGGTGGGGAATTCCTACTGACCCCTCACCCCCCCCCCCCCATTAGTACCAGGGTTGAGCAGGTGAAATGAGTCTAATTGCCAAAAATTTCTACTTCTTGATACTCTGAATGGTCAATTTTTAATATTTACATTACCTGATTACAGCAATTTTGCTTCTGTTGTGACCACTTGAGTACCTGGTTTCAGGGGCCGATCTGAAGAGGGGGGGGGGGCGTCAGGTGTTTTTAGCCCCCCACACCCCCTAGATCCATGAAGGTTGCAAATAGATCTAGTATTATTACTAATAATATTATTAGATCTACTCTCTTCATTTTTCTCTATATGTTCAGAATCAGATGTTGTTATAGGAAAACAGAAACAAACTTATTTTTAAGCCTTTAGGCACATTGTTCTAATAGCCTGGTCTAACAATATGTGAACAGAGCCTAATCATGGAAATTGGGTAACTATAGTCGGATTCACATTAACTGTGGTGGATGAATTTCGCCAATTTCTCAGTCAATTCTCAACCAATTTTCAAGAAATTTTACACATACTATTTTCCATTCATGTCGTCACTACCCCCAAAGTTTCGGGAAGTTTAGAAAAGTATTTAAGAAGCTAGACCATTTGACATGTAGTAAATAAATAAAAATGGTGCCCTCTATAAACCCATTAGCTTTGTCTCAGAATTTTATTACATGTATGTCAAATGGTCTAACTTCTAAAATACTTATCAAAACTTCGCGAAATGCACGACATGAATGGAGAATAATGTGTGTAGAATTTCATGAAAATTGGTTGAGAATTGACTGAGAAATCCGCGAAATTTAAAGGGACTAGCCCAGGCTAAAATCATCAAAAAATCGGTGATTTTATTTCGGGTTCTCAATATGACCATATTATGTGAACATGTACATAGACTAGAACTGCAAATTTTTATAATTTTTGTGCTGCGCACTGACCAGTTAGGCTAGATATAGAGACGAAATTCCCGTATTTCCTATTTTTGACATGGTTGTCAATAATTAGAAATCAGGAATTTCGTCTCTATATCTAGCCTAACTGGAGAGTGCGCAGCACAAAAATTATAAAAATTTGCAGTTCTAGTCTATGTACATGTTTACATCATATCGTCATATTAAGAACCCGAAATAAAATCACCGCTTTTTTGATGATTTTAGCCTGGGTTAGTCCCTTTAATAATCCTTGTTACTGAATTTAATGTGAATCTGACTATACCTATAGGCTATAGGGCCTAGGCCACTAAAATCTGCTAATAGGCCTATACCCAGATACCATACTCCATACTACAGGATCCATCTTGACGTTGTTTCAAGTGGATGGTCACGAATAGTCTACCATTTCTGTTTTTAGGACTTTTAGTTAGGCCTATAGGAAGACATATTGCTGTCACGTTGTTCAACCGTCTACGACGTTGGAACAACGTTAAACCAACATCTTGTGATTCAACGTCTTGTGAAGTGTCTGCTGAGAATGAGATGTCTTTCAAAATGTTCAAACTGTCATTGACCTACATCATGTATATATATATTACAAGTATAGGCCTTTGTAGTCTAAGGCCTAGACGTGATTGCATTCAGCCAAGTTCATGGCTGGAGCTTCAATCTCCAACTGATTCAGTTTTATGATTAAATCATTTATGGATGGAAACGTGAACTGAAGTGCCTGTTTTGTTGTGACTCGGACTCACCGGCCGGAGATAATCTCATTCTGTATTAGTATTAGGCCTAGCACTTGTGCTAGACTACTTATTCACTCACCTGCGATAGATCGAAAAAACGCTCTTTCTCAAAGATATCATCTTGACAAATATTATAATTCTTGATGTCACTTGGTAGACTGCTCTGTTTGGACGTTTTATTGCAGTTTATTGGAGATGAATGTTATCGCAGAGAGAGATGCAGCATGTCTGTAGGCCTATCACATATCAGTCCAAGCTGGTATACTATCACTGCTATCAGTGTATGCGACAGTCGTGAACTGGGCCAGTTGTCTGTATGCGACTTGTGATCTGTCTGCAACGTACAAAGCCAAACAGCAGTAACTGCTTACTTGAAAAGTAAGCAGTTAAAAAAGTAAGCAGTTACTGCTGTTTGCTTTTACATTATTGCGTCAGACATACTTCAGACAAGTGGCAAATATAGGTTGGGCCAACGTAACCAACATTGAACCAACATTAAACCAGCACTGGGCGTGTGTCGAGGCTTACACGGGTCAAAGTGCACAACACATGCGCAGCCAGAGCGGGCACTTGTCACTGGAGGCTGTGGCGCGATGCTATATTTTCGAACATGAGTTTTCCTGTGTATTTATTTTATTTAGAATTCAATTTAAATCAATTTGAAATACCGAGACTGTTAAGATTTGGGTGAATATATACCTCAAAATCACTAATTACATAGCAATAGTGAAAAATGATTATGCTTATTTATACACAGCGCTGTTTAGCGTTGTTTATTTTTGATAAGCACATGTTCCCTTCACCAATCACAACCCTTGTTGACATGTTGCCACCACGTGACTTTTTGATCTCAATTCAACCTATTATCGTTCCCATATAAACAGCTGATATGCTAAGGTTTCTATTCAATATATTTGAGGGTGTTTTGTAGTGTTTATTTGAAAAGATAATAGTCACTTGAGACGAAACTAACACAGCTGGGTTATATGGACAAAATAAAAAAAGTGGCATATGGAGTGACGGACCAGGCACAGACAATGTAGCCCAGGGTTTGCAGGTATAAAATGATTGTAGCATAAGAATAGACAAGATGCCTGTCTGTCACTGCGTTTCCAGAGAGGGAGCTAGCTAGTTTACAATTAAAATAAAATGGCGGCGTTTTTTTTTTTTTTTTTTTTTTTATTGATTAAAATGTACAATACAAATACAAATTATGTATTATCAGTAAATAAATTGTTCATTTAAAAGCACATTCATTGAAGCCGTTGCCGACTCATTGTAAAAGAACAAAGAATCGACATCGGCCCAATGCGAGTTACTGACACAGTCATGTTCACAGAAAACAAAACAAAAAAAACTAGTACTCAGTGAACGCGAGTCACAATACCAGATCAATGTCGGGCTATAAACGCTGGCCCGGCACTGAACTAACACCATGCCAGCGTCTCCCGTTTTCTGGCTATGTGGTATGGTATCACAGTTGACAATACATGACCCACCAGACACAAGGCGGTGAAAGCAACGCCGGTTCAACGCCGGTCCACTATCGACGACACCGAACCAACGCCAAAGCGATTCAACACCCTGCTGGGGAAAGAAGATAATTTTGCTGTTGGTTCAGCGTTGGTCGACAATCGACGACGCTGAACCAACGCTAAAGTAACACCCATTCAACACCCTGCGCCTGCTGTTGGTATAATGTCTGGCCACTGCCGGAAAGATGTCCAGCCACCAAATCAGGACATGGTCAACCGTCGTGCGTTTTGCCCAGCATACACAACACGCCAAAAAAGGAGGCGGGGTCAGTGCTGGGCCAGCGTTTGCAGCGCTGGCCAACTACCGACCCAACAAATGGCTCGAGTCTTGTGTATGCCGTGCCACCAGTATATTATTTATTATTGTAACGCTGAATATTATGCTTGTAAAATATTGTTATTACATAATTCAAATATAATAGGGTTCAGTTGTGTATGCCTCTCTGGTCTCGAGAGCCAAGATCAAGCATTCTAGATCTTGACCCTCGAGGCCAGCTGCCGTGACCTCACCAATATTATGGTGAGGTCACAATAATATTATGGTGAGGTCACAACATTTAAAAGGCACAACAACACACATATTACCACTCACATGCACGGATCTAAAAAACAAAACAAAAAAAAGTATATCACCTGATCACGGCATGCATGTGTGTTGGAATATATAGTTATAGCTGCAGACAGATATCTTACTTATCACTCCTCCTTGCGAAAAGGGATGATGTATATTACACTTGTAAAAATCACGAAAAAGGAGGAATACATAAGTGCAATAACTGTAATTGGGTTTAGATGCTGTAATAACTTATTATAATTTACATTCTCTTGAGTTAATTAAAGAAATTACATAAGATGATTTAATTAATACTTTAAAATTACTTTTACGTACTAACAATGCTGAAA
Organism: Flabesymbios commensalis; assembly: GCA_964017125.1. NCBI lineage: Eukaryota > Metazoa > Annelida > Polychaeta > Terebellida > Flabelligeridae > Flabesymbios > Flabesymbios commensalis. The sequence goes on from OZ024917.1 coordinate 70,235,266, forward strand.
GATTAGACTCAGAAGTATACCAAGCACTCTCAATATAAACAAAAAGCGTATATAGACTTGTAGTCAATACCATACTAGGAATGTTTTGACATATGTTCTAAAACAATCTCGAACGTTTTTTGTATATTTCCTTTAAACCAATGCAAATGTTTAAAAGTAGCATACATGTATATCAATTCCCTTGAAATGAAGTGGTACATATTTGTATGTACTCTGTATTATTCATTTCGCCTATTATATATTCTTTATAAATTATATAACTGATCAGAGTAATAATAAAATCTGGTATAGAATGATGTCCACATATGATATGGATAGGTCTGATATTTACATTTAATACATCATTTAGAGATTGCCATATATGCCTTATTTGTCTACATGTGTACAACATATGGATAATGTCTTGGTTTTCTTTACATATACTGCAACTACTATTTTCTTTCAATTTCCATCGTTTTAAATTGGTTCCACATGGTAGTATATTATGTAGTAGTTTAAAATTAAATTCTTTTAATTTATTATCAGGAATTATAAGAATTTTCTGTTTGTAAGCATCTTCGAAATGTAAATTATTGTTTATATTTGAGAAGAAAAATTTCCAGTAGGTTTCGGAAGTAGGGATATGGTCCTTTTCTGTGCCCATATTATAAAAATCTTTTGCAGTATGATTACATGGTATATCTGTTTCGCTATCAGTTCTGGGCGTCGGAGTATTATTCGGGTTTTGTTTTAGTATTGTTTTTCTTGCCTTTTTTATTACAAGTATTTCACAAAGGTAATTTGTTCTATGTTGTAGTTTCTCATAAATATATAATTCATCAAGCTCTGAGCTAGTTATTTTCAAATCTGTTAAGAATATTAATCCGCTGTTTATCCAAGATTCAAAGAATAGTGACATGTTTATTTTTTTATCTTTGTTAAATATTGTAATATTATTGTTGCCCCATAAGGGTATTTTATTTTTATCTAGGTCTTCACATTTGTGAACTTAAATAAAAGCTTCAACAATCGATCTGTAGATAGGTGGCAGTTTTTCAAGGCATGATATCATTTTAATGTCACGAATGCGCATATAGAATAAAAGGTTATTTTTCAAATAGCTTGACAGGTATTTTCTCGCAAAAATCGTCCAATTTTCTTCCCATCCGTCTAGAATCCGTTTGACCCACGTGGCCTTTAATGATCGACACATTAAATTTGGATTTATCATATTTAAACCGCCTTTGCTAATTTTTGAATATGCTACCGCTCTACGAATTTTGTCTGTCTTACCCCATATAAATTGGAAACTTATCTTTTCTAAGTGTTTTAAGAAATCTTTCTCTATTGTAGTATTCATCATTAGATAAGTAAATTTAGATAATATTAGGCTTTTGAGAACAATAATTTTACCCCATACTGTTAGATTACGACAATTCCATTTTATTATTTCTTTTTTGGCTTTAAGTAGCTTTTCGTTCCAATTTAATGTATCACAGTTAGTTTTCTTATGCCCAATATATAATCCTAAATATTTGAAAGGTTTATCTGTTATTTTTATTCCCCGGCGGCAGTTTATACAGATCATACCTGCTCGATTCGAATTTTAAATAGTTACCCTGACCCTAAAAACTTATCAGAAGCGGGGCGCAGACGTTTTTTCAGCGTCACAAATTGATTGTAGACCACTAGGCCTAAACAGTTCAATGGCGACAGGCAAACATCGAAAGGTAAAAGGAACAGGTGCCTATAGCTAGTGTTTTTTCAATAGGCAGCTGGTCAGCCGTGTCTGTTACCAGCGACCTTGTCAGGTAGCATATTAAAGAGAAGAGGTCATTAGCACAGGGTGTTAATATGGCTCCTCCTGTCATTAAGTTAATAAAGTTACTTCTAAGTAAGTTTACACCCTAGGATTTACACCTACTTTTACTCATGCCTCACAGCCGGCTGTCACACTTTTCACGGCTTCTGACTCATTTTGGTGCGACAGCTGGATGTACATCGTTCAGGGCTAATTAACTATATAGGCCTGTGTATAATCTAACTGGAGCAGTCAGTGGTCACATAATGAAGGGGCCTCAGAACTGAAAGGTGGTTGGGAGCCCACTCTGAGTCCGACCTGTAGGCCCTAGGCCCATGAGAAACCTCTCCAGGGCCGGGTAGTGAGTGTGCAATACATAGGCTATGCTTTGATGGCGGCAATAGAATTGAGCCACTGAGGGTATTGCGCACCACATCAACATATATATCCTTCATTCAAAGCATTAACGATTGCATTAATTAGTCCTATCAGCTCGATGAAGCACCTAGCCTATAGACTTTATATCGTTTCTATATGGGCTTTTGTAGAGATTTTAGAGGGGTTTGGCGATGTGTGCATATATATATTATGATTAGTGGAAAGCGACGACATAGCCTATACAGCATGTAAAACACTTGACAGCGACTAATGCTAGACCCCTATCAGCCTATAAATTTAATGGCATAAACAGTGATAAATATTAATGGTGACTTCCTTTTACACAGAACGACGTCATCGACATGCAGGCAGATATAAAGCCAGTGAGACTGGTGCTATATATAGGCCTAATATCCCTCTGTTCAGTAGGCCCCTATAGGCCTATGTATATTCTCCCATTGATTATACTTGGTTGAGATAACCATATCGGCCAATCATCAGATCATATACCTAATATCAAGCGATAAAACTGTTCAAAACGATTAATTACGCTTAGCTGTGTAAGGGATGTTGGAAAGTTAAAAAAAATTCAAACATAAAAAAAAATTAGAAGATAGAAAATAGGAAATCTCCCCCCCCCCCCCAAAGAAAAAGTATATTTTGTGTGTATACGGTATTATAAGTTGTTAAAGTGATTATATGACTTGATTATAATATGACTGACCATGTCGGAGATTGGTTTAAAAAAAAAAAATGGGTCGGGGGGGGAGGGGGGTGGGCAGATTTGATGAGCTCTATCCATTTTTTTTTAACTTTGCTAGGCTCCTTAGTGTTGGGGCATAGTTCGTTTTTAAATCTCTAAAATTACAGAAATAAAAAAATTCTGGAATTTCACAGCAGATTATATTTGCGGAATATGTGGGCCTAGACTTAATAACAAAGGCTTAACACTAGGGCTTAGGCCTTCGTGACCCTTCGTAACACACTAAGACACACTCAGAGGCCTATGTCACATATCCAACACCTTTTGTGGGAGGTAGGCTACCTTAGGCTTTTCAATTAATTGTCAATTATATGATGCTCATTATTCCTCGGAAAAAACAAATAGACCTCAGAGGAGCATCACGACCAATTCATAATCAATATCTTGTCCAGGTTTAGAGTACAACAACCAATGTGCAAGGACGGAAAAGCCAGACCGAATATGTGTTTTTAATAACTGTGTTAAGATGCTCTGTGTTGTAGTGGAATATAGTACTACGTAAAACTGTATGACAGCTTCAAAAGCATGCAAAATTAGAAAAGTGCGGTAGGTTATGTCTTTCCAAATTGTCTAGGGTTTTGTCTTAATTCAGCACCATGAGAGAAGACTTAGAGCCCTAATAGGCAAATGATTCATTCATTCCTCCACTCCTTCGTGCATTCATTTAATAATTCTTTTACTATTTCATTCATTTATTTCACTCATTTATTTATTTATTCATTCGTGCATTAATTCATTCATTCACTCGCTCCTTCTTTCATTCATTAATTCATTGATTTTATTCATTTATTCACTCGTTCGTTCTTTTATTCATTCATTCATTCATTTATTCATTCATTCATTCATTCATTCATTCATTCATTCATTCATTCATTCATTCATTCATTCATTCATTCATTCATTCATTCATTCATTCATTCATTCATTCATTCATTCATTCATTCATTCACTCATTCATTTATTCATTCGTTCGTTCGTTCGTTCGTTCGTTCGTTCGTTTGTTCGTTCGTTCGTTCGTTCATTCATTCATTCATTCATTCATTCATTTATTCATTCATTCATTCATTCATTACCCACTTGTGGTACACATGTTCACCCAACCGATAAATGACGTATTATGACAATATAAGTGATATTATACAACACATACTTAGTCACACTTGGAAATCCGTTTCTAACACCCAGCCCATACAAACGCGAGACTTTGAATCAATGCTGGCTTGATGTTGGACCATCGTCTACGACGCTGGTCTAACATTGAACCAGCATTTGTTCAACATTTTGTGTTCAGTCACTGATTTTCCGTCACTGAATTCACAAATCCATGTGATAATCGGTAAACGAGTAGGCTCCATTATGTTAATATTTCTAAGTGATTATATAACATTTACTTAGTGACACTTAAAATCCCATTATGACACCGTGAATGTGATAGTCCTACTATTACGGTAATGTGTGCATCAAAACAATACAACACGCAAGTCTAATGCTGCATGAGTGTTGGCCCAACTTGTCCAATGCTGACACAGCTGGCTTAACCCCTGTGTTACTGAATTGCAGTGTTTTCATATTTTAAAGCTAGAATGAGGCTATTTCCAGCTTTAATTCAATGACAAAAATAAATTATATTTGTGAAAAAAAAGTCTGATCTAAAATTGAATTTTTCATCGACTTAGCTGCACTGCCACTGTGGAATTAACCCTTTTAGTGCGGGGACCGACCTTAGAAGTGATATTCTAACGTCGAAAGACGTTGCTAAAGCTTTGAAATCATTGTTATTGGGAACGGAATTTGTGGTTAAATTTCAAGATTTGCAAATGTTTGGTCTGAATTGAAACAAATAAGAGTAATTTTCACCCACTTGAAGTGAGTGAAAATTTAAATTATTTAATTTAGCGCTGTAAGGGTTAATTTGTTTATTTAAATGGACATGTCCAGGTCTAAAATCATAACAAAATCGGTGATTTTATTTTGGCTTCTTAATATGACCATATGATGTAAACACGTCCATAGACTAGATATAGAGACGAAATTCCTGATTTCTAATTATTGACAACCATGTCAAAAATAAGAAATACGGGAATTCGCCGCTATATCTAGCCTAATTGGTAAGTACGCAGCACAAAAATTAAAAAACTTTTGCAGTTCTAGTCTATGGACATGTTTACATCATATGGTCATATTAAGAAGCCACCATACCCTATCACCCCCACCCTCACATCATCATCTGTACATCATTCATCTCATCAATTGACTACAACGTTTTTATCGTATTATAATGTCACTTAAAAGACCTTTTGTGCCGAAAAGTGACGTAAAGCAATGATTTACTACTACTATATTAAGAAGCCAAAATAAAATCACCGATTTTGTTATGATTTTAGACCTGGGCATGTCCCTTTAAATTAGCCTAATAAAAAAAGGCTACCTACACTGCATGTTGGGCAGCTCTAAATGGTAAGATATACTAACAGTGTTCATTTGAAACGTCACAATCAGGCTAAAATCATCAAAAAAATCTGTATTTTTATTTTGGCTTCTTAGCATGGCCATAAGATGTGACATCTCCATGGACTAGAATTGCGAAGTCTTTTAAATTTTGGGATGCTGTGGCAACGTAGCAAGTGTGCCGAAAGCCCCATTTATCAGTTATTCCCGTATTTCTTATTTTCAATTTGGACATGCATAAATGTCCAAAATTAAATTTCGTCTTTATTCTCATAGTAGCGGACATTGAACAACCCATTATTGGAGCAGATTTTCTTATACATTACAGCTTGATGAGCAACACGAAAATTAAAAAAACTTACGCAACTCTAATATATGGACATGTTGACATATTATGGACATATCAAAGAGCCAAAATAAAAATGCAGATTTTTTATTCAATCCTGATTGTGTCGCTTTTAAGGCCCTAAACGGTGCAATACTAGCCGGATTATATGATCAATCCAATGGATCAGTGAAACGGCTTCAATTGTAATACGCGCTGTGAAAGAGAGTTTCCTCATTCAATTGGTGTCATAACCGCGATCCCCCGATAAAAGGAATTTATTGCAACAATTCGTAATGTATGGATCAGCTTTTGTATTCGTCGTGAGCGACGACTCGCATGTATTCTGCTCGGCGAAGCCAAAAAGCAGTATCTGCTTACTTGTAAAGTAAGCACATACTGCCTTTTAACTTTGCACGGCAGTATTATATATATCACTACTGGAGCAAAGACACTGACAGACACACTCTTGCCCTTGACAGAAGAAGAAACGCTTTGTTTGTTAAAACACGTTACAGTGGTCTATTTTGGTTCGTTTGTTGTGACTAGGCTCATTTAATAGAATATCAGGTTTAAGTTATTAACAAAAAGTGTTTAAAACATTATCACCCACTCCGGGTGTAGGCCTATTTCTGTAACAAAATGTCTGAATCAAGTTACTATATTTTATCCTGTTTCATCAACTGAATAACTATACCTATCACTACGCCATTTTTGTATAGGTTTTCTTAATATTAATTGTCTTTTGCTAATTACTGCGCTTATAGGTCTATTATATGACCTGAATGTCTATCTTTGTTATTAGAGCTTTTTTATGGCTATATCACTTGTCAGGTATTTTTAACGTTTTAACAAAAAAAAACATTTTGCAAATTGCAGGTTACATGAAACAATAGTGGTCACAAAATAAAAAAAAAGGATAATCTATAATGCAATTGATTAAATTTGCCACCCACTCCAAGACGATTTCAAAGGTGAATTCAGATTTAAAAGAGTTAAAAATATAATGATGATATATAATGCTGACGATATATAGACCTAGCCCACACAATGCAGCCGTATTTTTGTTTCTGTTCTCGTAGTAGGCCTATATATAATTTTTTTTTTTCAGATTTGACGAGGAGGTGAATGCCGGACTTTGATTATTTCACCCCTCATTGCTGTGTAGGCCTATATCGGCCTTGTGCTACTTCACCCCTCGTTGACGTGTACAAGTTGACGTGTACAGCATGCAGCGTAAACTTGACGTCACGGCGATCGATCAGGATGAGCTGAGATTGAAAAAAACAGTATTTATCGGGTACACTGACATGCTGGCTGCCGGGAGGTAGGCGTAACTCTTATATCCTTTCTCACACTCTGTGCTGTGGTTTTCACCATGAGACGTATATCGGTATCAGCCCATATCCCACTCTGTGCTGTGGTTTTCACTATGAGACCTATATTGGTATCAGCCCATATCGCACTCTAGATGCATATTGAGCACAATGTATGGTATCATTATGTCATGTGTGACTAATTGATCGTGTGATAAAATAAAAACGTTGTTCATTTTTCGTGCGATATGGGAAAATACAGCACATGTTCAATGAATAAGGTGTTCGCCTAAAGGCTCACACCCTATTCATTGAACGAGTGCCGTATTTTCCCATATCGCATTCAAATGAACACCGTTTGCATATCTTATCATCAGTGGCGGATCCAGAGGGAGATCTTGACCATTTTGCCAAATATCTCTCCAAAATGGTTATTTAACACTCACCATTTTCTCAGTTTGCGCCAAGAGCTGCCTCTTAATAGTTGGGAAGAATAAAAAGAACTTTTAGCGCGTAAATTTAAAACAAAATTATAAAATAAAAATGTATTTTTGCATTTATTGTGTGCCGAGATTTCAAACTCGCAGTAAATGAAAATATGAAAACAATTAGGCCTAATTACCAGATCATGTAATATATATTTTTCAAATGAAAAATTATTTATTATTTGAATCATTTTTTCGATGACATCATGCACGTATTTCGGAGAGTAGTAGGTTCACAAAACAATAAGGAATGGCCCACCAAATTCCGCTCTGATCCCCACCCTTATTCTAAATTCTGGGTCCGCCCCGGCTGGGTCGTCTGCGTGGTGTGATGCGGCTACGCCGCTATAGCCTCACATTGATCCGTTAGGCCACTACGTTTTTTATCTGTTTTAGATGAGCGCGCGCATTAGATTTAGGTCGCGCATTACCAAAAAATCATTTTTTTCTGCCCAACTCGCGCATTAGGTTGCTGCCAATTTCCGAATTTTGGGAGATAAGAAACATTTTTCCAGCTATGTTTTTTTTGTTTGTTTTTCAAGTGGGTCAAAAGTTAGTTTATTTGGTCGCCCTCATTAACTTTTCCAGAAATTTGTCAAATGTTTTTTTTATTTGGTCTCCCTCAGTAACTTTTTCTTTAGATTTTGGATATTTTCTCATCTAAAACAGAGAAATAAAACACAGTGGCCTTATACCTAGCACACGACAGACGGTCGGTATAGAAGGCGTATGCCTAGTAGGCCTATATTAACACCGATGCCGAGTGGAGGTCCCAGAATGATTGCCTGTGCTGACTCGGCTCAATGTGAGGCCAACATATACAAAGTTAGTCCCCATATTTAGCCGCATTGCAAAGCAGACGACCCGAGTTGATGATATTTTTCATTCAATAATTAAGCAGGCATTGCTGACGCAATTGCCAGCTTTATTGAATGAAAAATACGTTTTGTTTAATTGCTACTGGAAGATACACGGTTTCAAACATCGTTTAGATCAATAAATCGCTCAATTTAAATCACTGAATTTGATAGAATAGAGGTTTTGGTAGATGCTTAGTTAATCCAACAATTCAATACTGGAGATGTCTATTTTCCCTTAATATCAAATTTTTCGTCAAGCTCATAACATTCTGGCAAACACGAGATGTTGGCTCAATGTCGTTTTATTGTTGGAACGTAGCCTGCGACGTTGGCCCAACAGTAAACCCACATTGGGCCAGCGTCTCCTGTTTTCCGGGCTTATGTGACAGGTGTATCATTTTATGCCTGTGTGATCATAGGCTTATATGTATACGCGTGAAAATACGGGCATCACGACGTTGTTGAATTATCAACTCACACGGGCGGGTCCAGGATTTCGAAGGGGGGGGGGGTCACATGTGAATTTCGTCGGCCTCGCACAAGTTCTTTTAATTGAAGTGTAAAACAGTGGTGTTTTTTATAAACGCGATTTCTGGGCTCTACCCATGAACATTTTTAGTGTCAAATATTATTGATTTTCGAGCGATCTTTTTCTATATATGGCTGATGATTCAGCGTTGATTCAATCCGGCAACAACCAAACGTCGTGTATTCAAATATCTAAATGTCATTAGGTCTAAATTAATCGATGTAATAATAGGCCCCTATTATTTGCGGTAATTTATTCATCACTAAATTAAATAATTTGATTTATGATTCCCATTATTAGACATGAATAAGCCACATCAACTCACCCTTATATAGACGTTTCAAGCAAGTCTCAAACCGAATAAAGTATAACTGAATTTGATAATAAATGTGAAAGATAATTTTTAGACCAGGCCTAAATCATTCAATTTTACAGATTTTTATTTTTCATAGTATTAGTTAGAAATATGTATCGTTATTTGTAACTTGGCACGATGAGCTGTAGGCCTAGGTGCCAATTTCACATCGTTAGGCTACCAGAGAATGCCAGTCCCGAGTGCATGTACATTAGGATGTTATTAAATATCAAGACAAGCCCATATGACTACCTAATTGCAGAATCAAAACTTGTTAAGGTGTTTATTGTTGAAATATTATTGGATTAAATTATAACTATTATAATACATCGTCAGGCAAATTTAGACATTGAAAATCTGATCATGACTAAAAATAGGTGGTGGGCTAGTCTCTTTAAATAACGTAAATAGCCGTCCATTATTACCTTGTGATGATCTTGGGTTGACAGCCGCGCTCTTCTCGGGATCGGAATGAGGGTAGAATACTACGACCTGCACGTGCCAGAAGTGGTGGATCTAAAACCGGCATGCGTGAGAGACCACAAACCAGAACCAACAGAACAGAACTTCAAACCCATACAAGTTCTTAACTGCATGTACGAAGAGGTAGGCCTAAGACTAAAATATATGTAACGGGTGTGTGATAATCCATCAAGCCCGCATGATGGCATAATGGCAGTATTGAATAACTCCTTATCGATCAATGGAGTCGCTAGGATCTGAATTTTCTAATTTTTTTCATTTGTTTATTTATCCTTCAAAAGACGAGAACATATATGATATAATAATGCTATAATCGTATCTTGTGTATCCTACAATAAAACGTGCGATGGAATTTAGAAAAGTAAGGTCATATATTATATGCACTATTTTACAAAGGTTATAATTATAAAAATACACGTGTATTAAAAGAAACACAGACATGCAATGCTGAATATAACTGATCATCAACTCAGACATAAAAAGTCGATCATAAATTTTCCATCTGATCTGTAGAGCTTCATCGATTTGTATTCACTTTTATCCTGCTGATCCAGGGGCGGATCCAGGATCTGAAGAAAGGGGGGGGGCGCCCGGGGTTTTGGGGGCTTGTCTCCAAGATTTTTTGGGTACACTTTAGCCAATTTAGGGGACTTTTTAAAGTATTTGGCGCCCCTCCCCCTGGATCAGCCCATTGATCACAACAATTGTCGTCTTTAATCTGTTTTATTAGTCGACCATATGACTGGTATAGGGAATGAAATGTTTGTCTAAGCATCAAGATTTGCAAATATTTGTGCTCAAATTAAACAAATATGAGTAATTTTCAGCCACTTGAAGTAGTTGAAAATTTAAATAAATTAACTTGAGTAGGGTTAAGTATCGAACACTATTTCGTTTGACATCAACCCAGCTTTGGCGATACTGGCCCAACGTTACGCCAACATTGTGTTGGTCAATCGACCTGTTCATTCGTGTGCCATTTCAGCCCAACGGGGAGCATGCTGCCCTACATCTATTTCGGCGCTATACCGGACACGTGCTGGTCACGCAGGCCACACGACTCTAGAGGAGTGAACATATTGTGAGCGACAGGTTATCTTGTTTTAAATAAAACGTATTGAGGGCCGATTTACATACTACATCACAACATATGAACGTGCTGAGTTTTTGTTGAATATACTTTTTTTCTAATTTTATAAAATGAGGTCATTTTTATTGACGTTAAGGTAGGCCTATGTATTGCGGCCGCAATACATACCTTAAGGTCAAATAAAATGACCTCTTTTTATAAAATTAGAAAAATGGTATATGGTATACAAGTAAGAGGAATAGCAAAGTGTAATACATTATAAGTGAACCAGGATGTTTAAATGGTTAATTGTGCCTCCATGACGTATATAATCGAATGACCCGCATCTTGGTAATAAATGTAAATAATAATGAAGTGGGAATCAATTGTAGGCTATAGTGCCATTAATTAGGCATCATAGGTCATGTATTATGGCCCTCGATCAATTGAATTCTGCAATAAATAGCAATACCCGCTTATCTTTCAAGCATTTATACAGCTGAGCGGCAGAGCGGTGTTGTTGTCAATTCAACCTTATGTAATATGATTAGAGCATTCACATGTCTGCGCTGGCGCTCACCTTTTAAAAAACAAAATTCGAGGTGACAGTCCAAGTGCTTACAGACCCCCCCCCCCCCTCGCCCCCCCTCTTTATGCCTGCCACTTTTTCTTCACATACTAGGATGTCTAGGGGTGCCAAAAATCCATGTTAGTCACGTGACTTGCGGTTGCAAAGAATCAGAATAAATTATCTAATCCAAGATGGCCGGCAATCTGGATATATTTTGCCATTTTTGGGCATTTCGAACAAATCATTCATTTAAAAATATAATTGCGTTAGTCCGTGCCAACGTTTTCTTGTTACTTAAACAATTTTTTTTTTGATGTTTCCGATGAGTGTTAGCTGAAAAAATTCCGGCATTTTTTTAAAAAACAAGGTCAAAGGTCAAGTTTAAGGTCAAATATGATTTATCAACAAATGAAGCTAGGGACAAGTGCAATACCTCATTTTCACGTGATTTTGACTGGGCAATCCATTTCTTAAATTATTTTGATTATTCAAAGTCATCTTCAAGGTCAAAAGGTCAATTTCAAGGTCATTTAAGAGAAAATATCTTTTTAACAAGTAATTAAAGCTAGGAGCGCGTGTATTACCTCTTTTTAATGAAATTTTGACAGATATCCATTCATAATAATAATTTTGGTGATTCTAGGTAATCTTCAAGGTCATTGATTAAACATGCTGTAAGTGAAATGATATAAAGAGGGGGGGGGGGGGGGTATTCGACTCTGAGCCCTTGGACTATAAGCAGCAGAGTGCCTGAAGTCCTGGAATCAATGAAAACACTGGTATATTATCATACGACGTCATATTTTGCCAGAGCGTCGCAATATAAATATCGTCGTCCCCCCATTTGGTGCTTTGCAGCTCAGCTGAGCGTTGACATGTGGATGTTGCTTAACAATCCGAGAACATTTTGAGAAATTCGCATGAAAATTTGGGGAGAAATGGTGTAGAAAATATATATTTGAAATGTCAGACAAAAGACATCATTAACTCTTTAAATGCTTCATTACTACTTAACATTTTCCTTTCATTTGAAGTTGGCATTGCTCACGCAATTGCCAACTTCAAATGAAAGGAAAATACCTACTCACTTAAAAATTAAACCTGCTAAATTTAACAGTGGGGGCTTTACTCAAGATTTATACATGCATATTTGTTCAATTTCTGTCAAATTTTAGTTGTGGAAAAACAGTATGAATGCGCTTAAAAGCGTCGCCCGCACTCAAAGGGTTAAAAACATTTAAAAATGACGAAAAATATCTCCAATTTAAAAAAAATATATATTAGACATTTTTCATATTACACTAGTTTAACTGAGCATCTATCAATAACCATTTGATTAACTTAAACTTCGCTGAAACATTCTTGAAATGTCATCATACGGTCACAGTCTTTTCACTTTTCTGATACGGTTGAACTTTATCCTGCTAAATTAATTCATTTAAATTGTCACCCACTTGAATTGTGTCTCGCTACCGCGACCCACAACTTCAATTGGGTGACAATTACTCATATTTGTTTAATTTGAGACCAAACATTTCCAAATCGTGATGTTTAAACAGTCATTTCATTCCCAATATCAGTGATTTGGTTGGCAAGATTAAAAACGACTATAGTCGTACGTGTTTTGCAGTGTAACGGTTAATATAAAGAGCTTCAATGTTTTTCAATAAGTATTGATTGAGCACGCGTCGCTTTTTGTCTGCTGCGAATATTTTTTTTGTCCCATGTATAGGCCTACGTGGTATAAGCTATTGACATGCACATTGTCAGTATATGGTATATATGAACCCGTATCTCATTCATCAACCACGTGACATATTTTAAAGGGACTCCGCCGGATGAAAATTTTCAATTTTGTCTATTTTAAAGAAAAAAATTATGTGAAGCTATATAGCCTGCTGATCTGAAATAAAATACAAACATAATTTAAAAAAATGTTAAAGCACTGAAGAAAACGAAACTAGCTGTATAATGCAATGTAAACAAGATTGTTTACATCATAAACAAGATTGCTTACATCATACATCATACAACACATTAGACCACAAAATACTGACCATCTCAGATGGCATGATAAAAGTAACCACCTGGTTACGTCAATAGTTGCCGCCCTTAATTGGTCTGGGAACACGATGATCGGGGGGGGGGGACCGATCGTCTGCTCAACGCTGGGCTGACGGCATCAACATGTCGCCCAATGCTGTAAAAACATTCAACCGTCCTGTAGCAGGTGTTTATATATACAGATAGTTTGCTTGGGTTTTCGCTGGATTCATAAAAAGCTTGATAAAAAATATTTTTGAAAAAAAAAAATTCTGAAGTAAATAAAATCATGATCTGTGGGATACACTACTTTATTACAGAATTAAAAAAAAAAATTGATGTCATCCCACACAGTTGCTTTAAATGAAATGAATTGCATGCCAAATTATATTAATTACTTTTTCAGGAGAGGATCGATAATTAAAAAAGGGGGAGGGGGTCCGACCATCCGACTAAAAAAAAATATGTAGGTGTTAATGAATGATTTTTAGTTTTCTCAGTATATATGGGGTTTGCTACTCTAAATTCACTAGTGTCAAATTTAGAGTATCAAATACCGATATTTTGGCAATTTTGATCGATGTTCAGGTATCTTAATTTGCTAAATATTTATATGCATATTCTTTATATTGTGTGAAGCACGTTGGATAACTGAATGTTTTTAGTGCAATTTATTAAATAAATACTTGGTAATTATTGTAATATGCTTGTCAAATCGCATTGCCGACACATAGTGTTTTTTTTTTGTTACTGTCACTTATTATAATCAATATGTTCATGAAATAATTTAAATCGTATGAAGCACATTCGAATGTTGAAATATTAAATGAATATTTGGTGATTGTAATTTCACACGAGGCATTGAACAAATGTTGGGCCAATGTTGGTCCATCGTCTACGCAGTTGGACCAACATTGGCCCAACATTGATTGTAATTTCACACACACAATGTGTCTTTTGTGTTATTTTCAGTTTTCACTAATAGTGATCAATACCTTGCTCCCGTCCTTAAAGTGTCACTATGTGGCCAACAAGATTCTGGAGCTGTGCACTAAAAGGTGAAGGGTGTACACTGCTTGTAGCCATAGCAACTAACACTTCAACGCCAAAAACGCTGAAATATTTTTGCATAATCTAATTTGAAATCATCATAAATGACTTATTTAGCTTTTTCCGTGTCATTTGAATACCTAGATGTTATGCGTCTACGGCCTATAGATATTTAAACCCTTTCAAAGCGGGGATCGCCGTCAGAATCTGACGTCGCGACGTCATATTCTGACGTCTACAGACGTATGACATTTTGTCTGTAATTCAGTTAATGGCCCCCTCTGTAAACAATATACTATATTTTGTATTTTTTCACGGTGGTCGCCACAGGACTAAAAATTTAAAATTGGGATTATTTTGGAAAATGATGTTTGCAGAATTTTATTAAAATCGGTTAAGACATAACCGAAAACTCGAAAGATCATGCCCTAGCCGACTACACTAGTGTAGTGTTTTTCTGTTAAGCCTCTGCTCGGTCACAAATCTAGTCCGTCCGCCGTCCTATGATCTGCCGAATTATTTTCTCGTACATCGCCGGCCGATGATGTCACCGACAGCCCAACAAACGCGAGACGTTGAACCAATGCTGGCTTAATGTTGGGCCACCGTCTGCGACGCTGACCCAACATTAAGCCAACATTAGATCAATGTATCGTGTTTGCTGGGAAGGGGGCTTTTTCGAGTGTCGCACAGCCTGTTGATTGCTGCCGATATATATAAATAGCCCGATGATCCGCCACTCAGCGGACGGCCCCGGCTCCGATGTGCACAGTCCGTCCGATGAGTAAAGATCAGACACAGTGGCCGGCAACCGGCTGATTTGTGACCTAGGTTTAACAATGGCAACACATTTTAAATTACTAACAAGCTTTTTGGTAGCGGGTTGTCTTGATTGTGTCTATGTAGTAGGCCTAATATAATACAACTATGGTAATATAATTCCGAGTACTAACAGCGCTCTAGACATTGAACTCAAGGTGATGGGGTGTGCATATGATGTTGTACATATAGTGACATAATATAGCCATAGTGAATTAATGTAGATTACTAACATATTTCTAGACATGTATACAAAATGATAGTTTGGGATGAACCTGTTTATATCCACTGTAACATATAGCAATTGTAACCACTGGTAATGGTGTGTGATTGCAGCCATAGTAACATAATGTAACCATGGTGGCATAATGTAAGTTACATTATGTAGTTTTTTGTAGCATATTGTAACCTTGGTAACATATTTAACATAACCGTGGTATGGTATGATGTAACCAAGGTAGCATAATGTAACAATGGTAACAAAATGTAACCATGGTAACATCATGTAACCATGAGAACATAATGTACTCATGGTAACATAATGTACCCATGGTGGCTAAATGTACAGTACTAACCAGTTTGTATACTAACACGAGACGTCCCGTCCAATCACCGATGTTGGGGTAATGTTGGGCTGACGCAGTGTACACAGTGTGCCGATATTAAGCATACCTTGTGAGAATGTCGTATGCTGCTAATAGTAAAGAAGCTCAAATGCAAACCATGCTGATATTATATAGACCTGAATATACTTTACACTGATTAGTGTATTTAACTGATCCAGCTGTTGGGCAGTCTGCTCAGGTATGTTGAAGATGGTGGAAGGAATAAACGTTGAAAATATATTTTAACTTGTCCCCTTGGTTCTTTCTTTAGTTATATCCTGGATATTTATGATTTTCGCCCATGAAGAAGACCAATACAGTTATGTTTACGAAATATTGAGCAGCTTTTTTGTCTATATCATACAAACAGCCTAAAGTCGGCCTGTTCTAATTATTTTGATCTCAAGATTGTATTTATCTCTGCTCTAAAAATCAGATATAAAATTACCACATGGATTATTTAATCACAAACTATTCTATGAATTTAATTGTAATTTAATTTGGTTTGAGGTATAGGCCACCCACACAAGATCTGAGAGGAATAATTCAGATTTACAATGATAAGCATGTTGTTACTTTTTTAAGCCCAGATGTGAAGAAAGTAGTTGTTTTATCAGCAGCGAGACTAGACATTCCTGATTGTAGAAGACCACAGGAGATGTATGAAAACACGTACAGCGTGAGGGCGCGTGAGTACGACGTGATATCATGAGAATACAATTTTTTTTTAATAACATTGAATATATACTGTACGTCCCACTCTGATAACTTTTACGTGTTTAAATGTTCGCGAATTTAAGATTTTGGGACTTTTCACGAAGTTTTAATTCTCGAATTCTCATTTTTCTCTAGTAGCGCTACTATAATAAAAAAATTTTAGTTCGCAAATTTGTCTTCCTCGCGAAATTCGCGAATATTAAAACTTCGCGAATATTACCAGATCTACAGCAGTAGACCTACAACGCTCTCGACGATCGTCCAATAAATAAGATGTGAGTCTTTAGATGAACACCATAATGATTTAACGAGTGTCAAATGTTCAGATTTAAAAGGTAGGCTATAAGAACACGAATTCTGTGAAACTCAATAGCCTTGACCTGCAATATTTTCGACTAGCAATTTTATTTATTTATTTATTTATTTATTTGACTTCCAGTTAAGAACATGCAAAAATGGTACATTATAATTATTATTATCATTTTTTGAACATGGTATTAACTTTGGTTGACGGGAACAGGTCGAGACGACCTCTACAATGCCTGTCAACCATATAAGTGAATTAAAATTATAGAATAAAATAATATCCATTGTTTAAAATAGCAAAAACAATTTAAAAATGTACATAGTATAGATTATAAAGTTTACTATTTGTACACATAAAATAAAAATAACCGACAATTGTCTGTCATCTGTTTCCCGCACCAAAACCAGAGATAAAATAGCTACACTGTGCTCCACACCATGTAGCAAAAAAAGACACTCTGGAAAGCGTAGAAACCTAATTAAAACCTCTTAACCTCTTAATTTTAACATAGGCCTACATACATCCCTAAATAAAAGTAATACTATAAACCTAGAATACATCTACTGACGTCAGCTCATATAGCCGTCGCGCAGCCGAAATATGCTGAGTAGTACCACATATGCAATTTTAGACTGGAGGAAAAATAATCCCAAACTCAAGAAGAAAATCAGGTGATTAGAGATCTTTGAAATTCAGCATAAGGACCCACTTGGTCTGGAAACAAATCTACTGAAAAATCACTAAACCTAAAAATAAAACAGAAAAAAGACAAATAATAATTTTGAGGGGAACAGCCATCCATGCCATGTGGTAATACTCTAAGTCAGATCATGACAAGCGTGATCATGTAGAGTGATGTCGGTCTGCTCCGAACAGTATCAGAGACTGTCTCCGGCCTGAATTCGAGCCAGGCAGACAACACAATGCAACATTCGCAGATTATCGTTCATAGGTCGATCACTTAAGGTACCATTTGTGCTAAATATATAGATATATATTCAATACACGAGTATAAGTAAGGCAGGGCGGTTTGTCATCTGCCAACACATGCGTATCGACAACGGAGCCCTCCGTCCTTAGTCATGAGTGGCTGGTGACAGCTCAAATAGCCGTCTCACAGCCGATTCAAATTGCACAGGTAGTTTAAGACAAGAAATGTTCCGCTATATTCGACAATTCACACAAGCACAAGCCAGGCTCCAGGTACATCGATTATTCACATCAAATAAGTTTACCATGGCGAGATATAATTCATTCAGGTTCTTCTTAAAAATCTGCAAGCTACTAGCATCTCGGATAACAAAAGGTAAAGTGTTCCATAAGCGAACAGTGCGATAAAAATACGTACATTGGAACTGAACAGTCTTGCACAGAGGTAATATGAATAGAACACCCTGTTGAGCAGATCTGAGGCCATTATGCGGACAAGCTAACTCAAAATTACTAGAGTAATCACAAGATAGTTTACCGTGAAGGTAGCTGTATAAAAAACACAAGTCGATTATTTCTCGACGGAAGCACAAAGGCAAGATAGATAATGCTGTGCATCTTTCGTGATAGGGTGAAACATAATCATTGAGAATGAATTTTGAAGCTTGACGTTGCACCCGTTCTAATTTGATTATGTCTTTAACATGATTGGGACTCCACATCGGACTACAGTACTCAAGAATACTTCTGACATGGGCCAAATATAATTGGCGCTTAACATCAATGGGGCTATTAAAGCCAACAGAACGTTTTATCATTCCTACCATAGAATGGGCTTTTGATGAAACAGTTTTCACATTCTCACACCAAGATAATTTACTAGTGATGGTTATTCCAAGATCATTAAATTCAGTTAATCTAGATAAGATATTATTATCAATGGAGTAGTCAAAATCTATTTTTACTTTATGGCATATCGACATGAATTTACATTTTGATATGTTGAAGTTCATTCTCCAAATTTTGCTCCACAGAAACAGTGCATTAAGATCATTCTGAAGGGAAAGTACATCTTGTCTTGACTTTATATTTCGATAAAGTTTGGCATCGTCAGCATATAATTTCATAAATGATGTACAAACATCGCAGATATCATTTATGTATAAAACAAATAATAGTGGTCCAATAATGGAACCTTGCGGTACACCTGATGTTACAGGTAAGGGTGATGATACCTGACCTTCTATCATAACTGACTGATACCGACCTTGCAGATAATTTTCAATCCACTGCAATAAGTTACTGCCAAAGCCAAATGTTTTAAGCTTGTGAACTATCAGGTCGTGCGGTACAGAATCAAAGGCTTTAGCAAAGTCAAGAAATATAATGTCTGTTTGACTTCCAGAGTCTAAATTTCTACTGATATCAGAATATGTATCAATTAGTTGTGTGGTAGTAGAGCGATGTTTCATAAAACCATGTTGAGCCGAATTAATTTGTGGACTGACAACCGGATAAATGTGATTGAAAACAAGTCGTTCCATAACTTTACTCACACTGTTGAGAAGTGATATTGGTCTGTAATTATCGACTTTGCATTTCTTGCCTTTTTTGTGAATTGGTACAACATTTGAATACTTCCACACTTCAGGTAATGTACAAGTTGACATACTGAGGTTAAACAGTGTGGTTAGAGAGGGGGCTAATTCATCGGCACACTCTCTCAACACCTTTAGGGGTATGTCATCGGGACCAGAGCCTTTGTTAACATCTAACCCTTTCAGTACATTGATTACATCAATTTCAGAAAAAACTATATTAGCAAGCATGTTGTCTGACTTAACTGAAACAGCAGGTAGAGCAATTCCTGTTTTTGGAGTGGAAAATACAGAGTGTAAATAATCATTAAACATTTTTGCTTTATCAGCGGCGTCAGTGACATCGTTTTGGCCATCAGATACCACTGCAGGTATTTGGCGAGTATTGGTATTCAGACGACAAAATGTCCAGAAGCGCTTAGCATTATTCTTCAGTGATAGGGCTAGATCAGACATAAAACTGTTACGTTTATCTCTGAGCATTAGTTTTAATTTGTTTCGCAAATATTTAAATTTGTTCCACATCTGTACATTGTTTGTTCGTTTGGCTGCAGCCCAAGCAGTGTGTTTACAGTTATGCATGTGTCGTACTTCACCATCCATCCATGGATGTTTAGAACTATTTTTCACTGGTACCCGTGGTATACATTGATTAATATGTTCAGTGACTGTTGAGCTCCAGATGGACCAAGCTTCGTTCATATGGGTAGAATGATTTAGTGAAGTATTGAGGGACCTATTACTATTTGTAATCAGTGATCGCAGAGCACTAAAATCAGCTTGTTTAAAATTATACACTACTCTGGGTATTTTTCGTTTGTTGCAGCCTGAAAGATTGAGTTTAAACGTAAGTATTGAATGGTCTGTATCAAAGTCGATGGGACATTCGACGGGCTCGTCCACTAGATTTGGCTCAGTAGTGAACACCAAATCAAGAAGACTGCCATGCTTATTTGAAATTACGTTATTCATCTGAAAGAGGGAGTTCTCTGTTATCATATTACAAAATGAATTACCAGATTCAGACTTTGACGAGTAATTAGACCAGTCAATATTTCGCATGTTAAAATCACCCAGTAAGCAAACGTTTTTAAAGTTGGATGTAGCTGCTTTTAGTAAAGGAGAAACGTTACATATAAATTGTGATACATCTCCATTAGGTGGCTTATATGCGAGAATGAACAGAATTTTACTTTGATTGTTCGGTTTAACTTCACACACAACAATCTCTTCTTGAGGTTCTAAGTCATGACGTCGACAGGATGATATGTTGTTATTTATACATAAGGCTACACCGCCACCAATTTTATCACTCAAAATATCATGCCTGTCTCGTCTGTACACACTATAATTTGGGTGCATGAGCTCACTGTCATTCACCTTGCTGTCTAGCCATGTCTCTGTAATTGCAACAATGTCAAATCTACCCAAAGTGACAGCGTCTTTCAGTTGGTGAAGTTTATTTCTGTTCTTTGACGCAGATTTGACGCTTCTCGCATTAAGGTATAATACAGAAGTTCGATTGTCAGTACTATTTTTACTTTTGTAGTTCCGCCTTGATGCATTTGTGCTTGTGGGAATTTTTGGCTTACCTGGAACACTGGCTAGGGATGGAGAGTTAGTGCAGTTTTTTCCGGCACACTCATCTTGGCCGGATTCCTATTTGTTTGGGCACCGATTCGCCTTATGTTTCTGTTCGCCACACAGGTAGCAAGTCACAACAGATCCGAAACGGCAAGCTTTAGACATGTGCCCTGTGACCCCGCAGAAATCACACAGCGGTTGTTCACTTAAGGTTTTAGGTTGGTCAGCAACCTGCTGTTGATATTTTTTATTGTTTTGAACATGTTTTTTAGGTTGTTTTAGCTTGTCGTCATTAATCTGTTTGTGAGACTTGCGTACTGTCCCTTGATTGGGTTGAAAAGAGGGCAAACGGTTTACTTGGGTGGCATTGTTGTTAACCGCCTGTTTTTTCTTAGAATTGTCTTTTTTGAACTTTATGTTGATATCTAGGTTTTTAGCCAAGACAGCAGTGCCGCTCGCGTTTAGGTGGATCCCATCTTTTGCGATCAGGGCATAGTTACTCGAGCCATTGCGAGTTTTAAAATTGTCATCATTGTCGATAAACTGGATGTTTCTACTTTGGCATAATTCAGACAGACCACTATTGAATGTATCAATTCGAGCTTGTGTTTCTGGATTAGAGCGAGGACATACGCTACTAACCCTCACTGTACCTGTATCAGTGACAGCAGTAGCAGCAAGGTCGATAAGCTCATTGTACTGTCCAAGGATTGCTTTAACATCGACACTGTCAGAGCAATCGTTACTTCCTATTCTTCACATCGTTTATGTGTCCACCAGGAAGGCTCCGGACTGAAGTTTTGGCTGGGTCAGTGTTAATGAAATCTCGCATTATTGAGTCACCAATCAGTAACGTTTTAATGATAGGTAAACTCTTCTGATTTAAAGCCTTTATCTTTGGAATAGGATTTGCTTTATCCGAATTGCTGAGCTGGAGCTCGAGCTCGGCATTTTTGGCCTTCAGGTCATCACACTCACCAATTTTAGACCCAATGAGTTTGACTAGGTCTAGGTTAGATTGTTCAAGAGTTTTAACGTGCATAAGTTTAGCCAAACCCTTGTGCACTTCATCTTGTAGGAGCTGGAGTGCCACAACCTGACTGCTTACATCCTGCAGTGCACGTTGACATTGCTGCAGTATGTCTGTCTGGCAGCGGCACCGCGGACAAGGCCAGACGCCAATGCTTTCAGACCTATGTAGGTCTACGCAGTCCAGATGGTGCCAAATGGCACAGTGAGAGCACTGTACCATTTCTTGAGTAGATTGGCGATTATGTTTGCATCCAGTCTCTAAACAATATAGCGTAATTTCTTTCGATTGATGCAACTTCTTTTGCTTTTTATGTCCCTTAGCTGGAGGGGCTCTGATCTTTCCTGTGGCAGCAATGTTTTTAGGTCTGGCTCCGGTAGATGTGAACTTGTCAGCATCACCTAGTGGTTGTGTGTCCACATGTGCTGTGCTCTTTTTGGGCTTTTTGGTTTTACTCTTTTTTACCTGTGTCAAATGTTGTGTGTCGGGTATAACGGACACGTTAGAGTCAGTGACGAGGTGAGCTTTATTTAGACGTGTGCTCCTTCGTAACTGTCTCTTGATTCTGCGCTTGCCGCCAGCAGAAGGCTGTGAAGGGGCTATGATGCAGTTGGAATCAGACAACAATCCCAACTGATCCACAGTCTTCCCCTCCTCGTTTAGTTCTGTTGTAGGTTGAACCTCTTCTTCTTCTTCAAGATTTGGCAGTCTTGGAATTTGTGAAATTAAAGTTCCGAGAACAGAATCTCCAATTTCGTATTCCCAGGCCAGACTGGTGTTATGTGGCTGCTGGGACTCATTTAAAAGCTCACACAGAGACTCAGAGCTGTTAGCATGTGTCATTGGCGCGTGTGTGGCACGTGCCGAAGAGAGGCTCAGTCTCTGTTTGATGGCGTTCAGGGGGGTCATAAACAAGGCTGACAGACGTCCCCGAACTGACTTCTTCTTATTAGAAGCTGTCAGACGAGCTGTACGCCTAGCAGTCAGCTCATTGTTCAAGCGTGAACACTCACTGATCACCTGCTGATCTGAGACGGTATGTCCGAACATGCCAACAACCTCTTCGACGATGCTGGTTTGACATGAGTTCATATCGTAATTCTCCAGCTCGGAGTCGCTCATGTCGTCGATGTAGGTCATGTATTGTTGTTTGAGGGACAACATCTGTACCTGGTGTACATCGGTCAGCTGACTGGAAGGGCTGGTAGCTGTTGCCATGGTCAACAAGGTCTAGCGGTTGTATGTATATTAGGTAGCCGACAGTATGTTGATCACACCTTGTTGGGAGGTTGGCCAGGGACCCTTTGAGCTCCAAATAGCATACAGAAATTCTGCGAGCAGAAAAAAAAAAACTTTCGGCAGTACTTTGGATCAACAAAATAAAAGTTAAATTAAATTTTAGAATTATTATAATGGACTTATAATAAACTAGGTCTGAAAACTATAGTTTCTTGCGTCAAACATAAATGTATTTGTCATTAGCTTGTTGTGTGTAGAGGGTGAGGGATGTATTATCGCTCAATGTACTATACTGTACACATTCACAAATTCAAACATTAAAAATACACACATTTACAAACTGGTCTCTTTTACACACAATATACTGTTATAAACTATATCTTGAATGCGAGAGAAATATACACTTATCTTTGATGTAGCTTTATGAAATATTCATAAAAGTGTGAAATATCGTGAGCAGAAAACATCACCGTCCGTGCCGTGTGACATTCAACGACATATCAAATTTAATACAATGAGGTGTGCAGGAGGGGGACTTATATAACATTGTTTTCGCCGAGTAGCCGCTCAAAAGGGTTTCTGGTAACGTCACTGCGTTTCATAAATTAAAGTGTGAGCCTTTAACAGTTAAGGTGAACACCTTAATAATTGGACATGCTCAGAGCGGGGATCGTCTTTAGACGTTAAATTCTGACGTCTAAAGTGAAGTTGTTTTTATAATTGCCGTAGACCCATATAACACATAGGCTATATTCAAATGAAGCGGAAATAACTAACTAACGACATCTATGATTTCAAATTGAAAAAAAACGTGTTGTCTCTCAGGTTATATAAAACTATTTCTTCGCTTTAATGGTTACCTATCAAGCCTGAATTTACCATTGTCATCTTCATCCACTACAAGCCGCGAATTGCTGCCGCAATTCTCGACTTGTAGTGGATGAAGATGACTTGGGAGTGGGTGAAAAATTAAAGAAAATTGCCATGTGGAAATTTTCGTTATAAAACCCTTGATTGTAGGAAAATCGAGTCTGTTTTCAGGGATGTAAAATGATGCTTGAATGCATCGTGTGGGCTCTAAGGGTTAAAGGTTAAAAGTATAAGAACCCGAGTTATTGCGTTGATAAAACACATACACTTTGGTTCAAAGAGGTCACATGTTTACAGAAAAACTTCTTGAATTAAATGTGACGGGTTTTGTTTTTGAAATTTGTATTTTATTATATATTATATGACAATCTTTGCTTTACTTTGTTGCTATAGTAACGGATGCTGACCCCCTGCCTGACAACACTTACCTTCACGATCCCGTCCTCAGCACGCTGTTACAGGTATATAACCTCCTTATGTAATACACTATATTGTATTTTTATTTTAAGTATGGCTATATTTTTAACATAAATATGGGCAGCTTCTTTCGCATGTCTTATTGTATTTTATCTTTGTTCTGACCTTGCATTCGATAAGGGTAGGACATAGTTCCGACTTCGGGCTTCTTTCTGTCGCTATATTGCCACGATTGTTCAGAAAGCAGACGTAAATCAATATTCACTCACTCTGACCTTGAGGTAACCTCACCTTATCGTTACAGATCTCACCATGCTTACTGGTTATGAACCTTCTTTTCTCATTTATTATCGCCCGTCTTTTCTTGATATAACCTTGAGCTGACCTCAATTTGTTGCTTTACATGTTTCGTGTCATATTTATCACTTCTCGTCTGTCTGTGCATCTTGTTTCTCGATGTAGATTATGCAATATGCCTAATCTATCTTTTATTCTCTTGCGTGTTTTCAAATATGTTTATGTTTTCAACTTGACATGACCTTGATTTGTTGTAGATGTCGAGGGTCATTCCTTTATCATGTATCACAATGTGCATTATGTTTCTGTTATGACCTTCAATTTTGAGATGAATTTGTTTTTTTACTGTAGATTCACGAACCACCCCTTCCCATGTATCATACTACCTTATGTATACTAGCTTACATTTTGACCTTGATATGACCTTGTTTTAGATGTTACGGGTGGTGAACCTCCCCTTCTCATGTATCATTGTATATTTTGACCTTGAGATGACCTTGTTGTAGATGTTACGGATGATGAACCTCCCCTTCTCATGTATCATTGTACCTTATGTTTACTAGCTTACATTTTGACTATGAGATGACCTTGTTGCAGATGTTACGGGTGATGAATCCCCCCTTCTCATGTATCATTGTATATTTTGACCTTGAGATGACCTTGTTGTAGATGTTACGGGTGATGAACCTCCCCTTCTCATGTATCATTATATATTTTGATCTTGATATGACCTTGTTTCCTTGTAGATGTTACGGGTGATGAACCTCCCCTTCTCATGTATCATTGTATATTTTGACCTTGAGGTGACCTTGTTGTAGATGTTATGGGTCATCATTCTCCACACATAGATGTCGCTCAGGTCAACCCCGCTCTCTCTCTGTAACCACACGCCATGTTTCGACAAAAACTGCTCATTTTGAGCAGTTTTGTTGATATAACAACTGTAGGCTTATAAACACGCTTGAGTGTCCTGAATATATATGGCAAATATAAAACACCACTACTCCGCCACATATGAGCTTATATTCACATAGAAATAGAAAACATTCAATGGATTACTTTTTCTGCCTACGCGCTGCTGTGAGAAGGTCCATGTTTACGTTTTTCTGACAGAATTTACAATCGGCTTCAAAACACTGGCAAATATAAATTACTGAATGACATGCGAATTGGGCTGGTTCAATTTATCCACTACTAAACAGAATAAATAGCCCTTACCTGTAACAAACTCTAAAATCAAATTAAATATTGAAAAAAGGATAAGTAATGAGTTGAAGTGAACACCAAAATAGTTCCATGGTTATAGGAATGGTTATAAAATCACGTGGTAACGCTCACTAACGGCTGATAAATCTGGTCAATCGCCATGCGTGCATACGGCGAAATGAGCGTGTGGTATCAGAGATATAATCTCTGAGGTCAGAATGATGGGTCATTAACCTCCCCTTCTCATGTATCATCATATATTTTGACCTTGATACGACCTTGTTGTAGATGTTACGGGTAATTAACCTCCCCTTCTCATGTATTATTGTACCTTATGTCTACTAGCTTACACTTTGACCTTGAGATGACCTTGTTGTAGATGTTACGGGTGATGAATCCCCCCTTCTCATGTATTATTGTATATTTTGACCTTGAGATGACCTTGTTGTAGATGTTACGGGTAATTAACCTCCCCTTCTCATGTATCATTGTACCTTATGTCTACTAGCTTACACTTTGACCTTGAGATGACCTTGTTGTAGATGTTACGGGTGATTACCTCCCCATCTCATGTATTATTGTATATTTTGACCTTGAGATGACCTTGTTGTAGATGTTACGGGTGATGAAATTCCCCTTCTCATGTATCATTATATATTTTGATCTTGATATGACCTTGTTTCCTTGCAGATGTTACGGGTGATGAGCCTCCCCTTCTCATGTATCATTGTATATTTTGACCTTGAGATGACCTTGTTGCAGATGTTACGGGTGATGAATCCCCCCTTCTCATGTATCATTGTATATTTTGACCTTGAGATGACCTTGTTGTAGATGTTACGGGTGATTAACCTCCCCTTCTCATGTATCATTGTATATTTTGACCTTGAGATGACCTTGTTGTAGATGTTACGGGTGATTAACCTCCCCTTCTCATGTATCATTGTACCTTCATATCGTGGTATAGAGGGCGCTGCCAACATGACGGACGGCTCAGTACAGGTCAGTCATCAATCAATCAATCAATCAATCAATCAATCAATCAATCAATCAATCAATCAATCAATCAATCAATCAATCAATCAATCAATCAATCAATCAATCAATCAATCAATCAATCAATCAATCAATTAATTAATTAATTAATTAATTAATTAATTAAATAATTATTTATTCACTCAATCAATTATTCAATCAATCAATCAATCAATAAAGCAATCGATCAATCAATCAATTAATCAAATGATCAATCAATCAGTCAATCATTACAGGTCAGTCAATGACCAATCAATCAAACAAACAAGCAAGCAATCAATCAATCAATCATTCTAGGTCAGTCGATAATGTTATATTCAATAAGTAAATCAATCAATCAATCAATCAATCAATCAATCAATCAATCAATCGATCGATCGATCAATCAATCAATCAATCAATCAATCAATCAATCAATCAATCAATCAATCAATCAATCAATCAATCAATCAATCAATCAATCAATCAATCAATCAATCAATCAATCAATCAATCAATCAATCAATCAATCAATCAATCAATCAATCAATCAATCAATCAACCAACCAACCAACTAATTAATTAATTAATTAATTATTCAATCAATGAGTCATTTAATCAATCAATAGAGCAATCGATCAATCAATCAATCAATCAATCAAATGATCAATCAATCAGTCAATCATTACAGGTCAGTTAATGATCAATCAATCAAACAAACAAGCAAGCAATCAATCAATCATTCCAGGTCAGTCGATAATGTTATATTCAATAAGTCAATCAATCAATCAATCAATCAATCAATCAATCAATCAACAAATCAACAAATCAATCAATCAATCAATCAATCAATCAATCAATCAATCAATCAATCAATCAATCAATCAATCAATCAATCAATCAATCAATCAATCAATCCATAAATTAATCAATCAATCAATTAATTATTTATTTAATTAATTAATCAATTAATCAATCTATAAATTCATAAATCGATCAAAGAATCAATCAATTCATCAATAAATAAGTAAATCAATCAGATTAGATTAGATCAGGTCAGGTGAGTCAGTAATAATGTCTTAGACATCTGACATCCCAGCTAAAACAAGATGTTGACCCAATGCGTGGGCAATGTCGGACAACCGTCTAAAATGCTAATACAACATTGCCCCCGCATTGGGTCAATGTCTTGTGTTGTCTCGGATACCCCATGGCGAGAAAGGCCGATATTATAGGCTTTGGATCACTCAGATCGGAAAGAGGGGGGGGGGGAGATATTTTACAATATATCGTTATCTAGCATTCAGAGTGTCTTATGTTGAAATAACAGTGTATGATTTATCTCATCAGCGCTAATCTTTTACGTGATCCCGCCTGAGCTGTTCCTCTTACTGGATCCAGCCAGCGCTGGCCCCTTTACTGGATCCAGCCAGCACTGTCCCCTTAGTGGATAAGGCATGCGCTGGCCCCTTTAGTGGATCAAGCATGCACTGGCCCCTTTAGTGGATCCAGCCAGCGCTGGCCCCTTTACTGGATCCAGCCAGCGCTGGCCCCTTTACTGGATCCAGCCAGCGCTGACTTCTTTACTGGAACTAGCCAGCGCTGGCTCCTTTACTGGATCAAGCATGCGCTGACCCCTTTACTAGATCCAGCCAGCGCTGGCCCCTTTACTGGATCCAGCCAGCGCTGGCCCCTTTAGTGGATCCAGCCAGCGCTGGCCCCTTTAGTGGATCCAGCAAGCGCTGGCCCCTTTACTGGATCCAGCCAGCGCTGGCCCCTTTACTGGATCCAGCCAGGGCTCGCCCCTTTACTGGATCCAGCCAGGGCTGACTTCTTTACTGGAACTAGCCAGCGCTGACTTCTTTACTGGAACTAGCCAGCGCTGGCCCCTTTAGTGGATCCAGCCAGCGCTGGCCCCTTTAGTGGATCAAGCATGCGCTGTCCCCTTTAGTGGATCCAGCCAGGGCTGACTTCTTTACTGGAACTAGCCAGCGCTGACTTCTTTACTGGAACTAGCCAGCGCTGGCCCCTTTAGTGGATCCAGCCAGCGCTGGCCCCTTTAGTGGATCAAGCATGCGCTGACCCCTTTGGTGGATCAAGCCAGCGTCGGTTGTGAACCCACAGCCAGGGCCCTGGTCCTCTTAGTGGATACAGCCATAACTGATCACATTAGAGAATCCTGCAGCAGCTGGTCGCCTTAGTTCATGCAGCTGTCTCTCCCATTAGACGAACTGTGTAAATGATTTTTTTTTTGCTTTTGAGGCTTGTCCGCTTTGTGAGTCCTCCTTTGGGACTGAAAAAGGGTGGTCCGTGTCCCGAATCGCGGGTCGGTCCGCTTTCTAAATCTAATAATGCATTACGTGAGTGGGGAAAAATTCTGCATTGGCCAAAAGTAGTCGATATTACGGGACGGTCCGTTTTGTGAGGAGTTCCGATGCCAGGTCTCAATTGTATTTCTATTGATTTAACCCTTAAAGCTCTGAATATTTCTATATAAACCACGGAGATCAAAGGGTTTTTTCAATTTGAAATCATCATAAATGTCTTAGTTTGTTCTTTCTGATTAATTTGAATACCTATATTATGGGTCTACGGCCATTAGAAATATTTTTACTCTTACAGTGCGGGGATAGACTTTAGTCGTCAGAATCTGACGTCTACAGACGTCAGATTCTGACGACTAAAGTCGATCCCCGCACTGTAAGGGTTAAAACACGATTTAATATACGGTTCCAGCAGCACAAGGGTTAAAAGAAAGCTCAAGGCTTCTTTATTTTGACGGACTTCCCAATCTTCTATGAAATTACCCTCCCTGAATATATATACCCCATAAGACATATGCATATAATTATATGAAAAAATATATATCCCATGAGGCATATGCGTCACTAGAAAGTGAAGGGTTAACTTATTTTGTTCAATTTATTTTTCTTTATTTTGCTCATTTTGTTTTATTTTATTGGATATATTTACATCTTTAATGTATTTATTCAAAGATTATTTTTACTTCCCTTGCAATGCTTATTTTGATATTTTTTTACAGGCGATCTCCGCTTTTCATGACGTCATAGAAGACAATACTCGTCTAAAATTTGACAGAAATCTCAGTCTATCTCTGGTAAGTGAAACAGTATCTTTATACAAAAATATCTTAATAGTTACAGACTATGATGAAGAAGAGTCTGATGTTGATGAGTTCATCTTCTTTCAACTGCCCTCTTCTCCATGGACATTTTGGTTATTTCGCAAAGATAGTTAAAATTAAAAGATAGAGGGGCTGAATAGAACCATTATCATTTCCCACCATTATCATTTTCTAAACATTATTATTCTGTTTGTACTGGATTGCCTGACGAATTAGCGGACACAAATGATATCACTTGCGCAAACATGTGAAATATTTTGCATACAATTTATCGAATACATAACGTCGCCTCGGAGCTAAAGGATCCTATCTGCCACTCTGACGAGTGTCAGATAGGATCCTTTAGCTCCGAGGCGACGATAAGCATATCATAATAAGAGTATTTTGAGGAAGCCGTGGTAGTGAGCCTCAAATTACAGCAAATCAAAAATCCAACAATTTAATGTAATACTTTAATTTTCAATGTTTGTTATTTACTTGTAGCTATTCAAGGGAAAGAATGACAACAACGTGAACATGACGGAAGACATGTACAGGTAGTGGGGACCACTGCCGGATTTAAAGGGATACACCACCTGCATACAGTATCAGACCGATATTTAAGTGATATCGACGTCATAATTTGACCCTTATCCTGCTGAATTGTTCATTTCTATTTTTATTTTTTTCAAAACCGGAATTTCTTACATAATTTCCAGTTTCAAATGACGAAAAATATTACAATTTATAACAAACTAAGCATCTGTATGATAATACAACTAGTAATAGTGGTCATGAAAACTAGATATGATAACAACCGTATTTATGGTCCTAATCCAACAAAAAGTCACTTTAAATTTGTCACTTTTGCGTTGCATGCTTTTCGATAATTACTCACGAAATTTTCATCCGATTGTCATGAAATTTGGCAAGCATTATTTTGTAGTCTTACGGCAACTTACATGAATATTTAAAGAAAAAAGTAGTTGAAAATTTAGACCATTTGACATGTAGTAATTTTAATTTATGACGATCTTCTATAAACCCATTAATTTCATCCAGCTTTAATCTCGAAATTCTACTACATGTCAAATGGTCTAACTTTTTAAATACTGACTCAAATTTCACGAAATTTTCTGGGTAGGCGCCGGAATAGTTGCCAAGAGTGCTTGCAAAATTTCATCGAGATCGAAAATTGAGTGAGAAATCGCCGAAAAACACCCAACGCTGGTGGAAGTTGACTACAACTAGATTTATTGGTCATAGCAAACTAGATGTGATAGTAATGTAACTTGCTTTAGTAATAATAAATTTAGCTGTAATCTGACCATACTTGGCAGTAATATAACTACATTTAGTGGTAATACGACATAATGTGGTGATAATGAAGTTATACTGGAAATATGAGCAATTAAGCCAGATGTTCAACTAGAATCAGTGGTGAAATTCAACCAGTTGTGTTGGTAATGCGAATATAATCACTTGTAAAACAACATTATGTGATGGTAATACTGCTCAACTTAGTGGTAAGATGACTACACGTGATAGTACTACAACTAGCTTTGGTGGTAATACAGCATTATGTGATGATATTACCAATGCGATCAGATTTGATTCCAGTACAGTTACAGATCGAGCACGTGTTCAAACCAAGAAAACAACAAACATGGTTATGTGATCAAATAAATGTCATCAAATCAAATAATTATTTTTAAAAAATGTTGATAAATGTTTTTTGGAAAAATGATGAAAATATGAAAAAATTCACACAAAAGTTTAAAACAGCAGCCGAGCAAATTAAAAAACGCTGCTTCCAAGATCTGGTGAGACAGACTGTAGTTAGTATTATAATTATGAGTAACTAATTTCTTGTATACAGTATAGGCTTTTTGTTTGGAAGGCCGGCCCTGATGGCTCATTCGTATCGACTGGGGCTTGTAATCTGGAGGTACCATGTTCGGTTGTGCATAGACAGTGCTCCAAACTGTTCAAAGGCCTGGAGTGTACAGCGCTGCCTATGGTACTGTGCACTATAAAGAACCCTTGAAGTCATTCGAAATAAGAGTAGGGCATATTCCCAGCTTCGGATTTCCTTCTGTTGCGATATTGCCATGATTGTTCAGAAAGCGACGTAAAGCAATATTCATATATTTTCTTTTGAAAGAATTGTAGGACCTCGTAATTTATAGAAATTATGATTATATTGGATATTATTTTGTATTTTAACCTGTGATTCCATCTTGGAGCTTGATATAAACGGTGCTATGTAGTATTAGTATTAGCCATTATAGTGATATTTTTGCTGCTGTGTAAACTCATACATACATACGTCACATTAGAATGAATCTATTGATTACTTAGAAGAGTATAACTTGACTCTGCACGCAAGTTTTAAAAGAAACAAAATGTTTCTTCCCCGCTCACTCGTGAAGAATTAATACTGTTGGGAGCATCCGTGACCGAGAGGCGGGTTCGACCTCAGACCGCCAGGGCTCGAATGTCGAATTTTGTGACTGAAGGGCAGTGTCATCTCATTCATCTCATCATCCTCTATCATGGAGTTCAGCGGTCCCAACTTCTTATATTAACGTTCTGTGATCCACAGAACTGGTTACACACAGAGACCGTTGAACTGCATGAATACAAAAACGACACTTTTTTAGATTTTTATTTATTTTATCATATCTCA
Source organism: Flabesymbios commensalis (assembly GCA_964017125.1). Taxonomy (NCBI): domain Eukaryota; kingdom Metazoa; phylum Annelida; class Polychaeta; order Terebellida; family Flabelligeridae; genus Flabesymbios; species Flabesymbios commensalis. Next base: position 70,268,167 of record OZ024917.1, read on the forward strand.
TATGATATGTCAGCAAATGTATAATAAAACCATTGATGTATTGAATGATATAATAAATTACTTTTATACACATATAATGTTTTAGACTCAGGTGAAGTGATCGTGGTGAGGACAGAGATGTTCTAAACTTCAGAATGACTTTATTAATCTTTCTTTTGTAGCCTTTCAAATACCTGTGTCCCGGGACCTGCACATGTGTAATATATTTTACATTAAATTCAGAAAAAACGTGAAAAAAGAACAGTCTAGACGTTTATGTTATGTATCATATTAATGTATCAAACTTTGGTATTACATGAAGCCCTACCCAGAAAACGTGACACATCTACCCAATGTTTGACCAATGTTGGCCCACCGTCTACGACGTTGGCCCAACATTGGTCAAACATTGTGTAGATGTGTCGTGTTTGCTGGGTATTCATTAAACGGGTATTCTTTGTACTGTATATCCACAGTTACAAACTATTTACGACGTTGGCCCAACATTGGACAAGCATGAAGATGTGTCGTGTTTGCTGGTTATTTAATAAACGTACTGTTTTTTTCATACCGCGGCGCACAACGTTTGTATTCTGTGAAACGCAGTGACGTCACCGGAAACCGTTCTGAATGTGAACTCCTTTAAAGTTATATAAACCCCCCTCCCCTATACTTCATTGTATTAGCCAGCTTGGTGAAAATATCGGAGGTCAAGGTTATTGAGTTTCACAGAATTGACTCTATCAAAAAAATAAGCAACACAACTGACAGCATTCGATAATATACCAGTCCGATAATATACCAGTCCGATAATATACAGAAATCATTGTGTGAGAAATAATTCACCCTTATGCTGCCGAGAAAATCGCTGCGGACTATTTTTCATTCATTTGAAGCTGGAATTGCTAACGCAAATTCCAGCTTCAAATGACAGAAAATAATTATATTCATGAAGAAATAAACGTCTTTAAAATTTTATTTTTGGATTAACTAAGCATCTACCACAAAATATTTCAGCAATTCGAGTTCAATTTATTTGGTCCGACATTTGCTTGAAAACGCATATATACGGTCCCGGCAGCATAAGGGTTAAAGTAATTGAGATTTCACCAACAATTCTCATCTGAAAATTGAGCGCAGCATCTTGCTAGGTTACGCTCATCTATTCACCTTGAGATGACCTTATGTGCTAATGATTGAGAAAGGCTAGCTTTGCCGTGTCGTCCTTTCTGAGGCCGTGGATGGATGTATTTGCTCAACCGAAAAATATCCAACATGGCGATGACTGAGAGCGATCCCGACCCCAAGGTCCGAAAAAATGTCCATAATTTTTTAATGACTGTGCGACCTCTGAGCTGAGCATGCGGGCATGTAACTGAAATGCTACTGATTCTTAAAAGAATATTTTCGACCTGATTATTCGACCGAAAGTCTTATTTACGACCGTCAAAGAAATGTCCCATGATTTTGTACGCGGTCAATCTGTGGCTGAAACCTGTTTCAGCCACTGGGGCTAAGTCTAGCTGAGCCTGGGAGCCCGGCGCTGATGTAGTGATAAGTTGGTTATTGTTACTAGTGTGCAATCTCACAACTGCTATTGTGAGTTGTGTAATATAATCTGAGATTCATACTTAAAACAATGAACTTGAAACGACTAGAGCATGAGGCACACACACACTTTTATTCAAATTTAAAGGCACTGGCCCAGGCTAAAATTATAAAAAAATCGGTGATTTTATTTTGTCTTCTTAATATGACCATATGATATTATAACGACTAGACTAGAACTGCAAAAGATTTTAATTTTTCTGCTGCGCATTCACCAGTTAGACTAGATATAGATACAAAATTCCTGATATCTAATTATTGACAACCATGTCAAAAATTAGAAATACGGGAATTTCGTCTCTATATCTAGTCTAACTGGTGAATGCGCAGCAGAAAAAATTATCCTTTTAAATGTCAATAACTATGATGTATTTGCAGCCAAAGGGAAAAATGTCAAATCTGGAGTACACAATAAGCATTTTGTTTGAACAGTTTAGTTTTAAATAAAATCTATAAAATGATTTTTTGAGCAATTTTACTGAATAAAATCTCACTAGAGAGCAGTCATATTTAGCTCCACCACACGGCTGATCCGCAGTTATATGGTTGATCGCTCTGTCTTATTCACCCCCTCCCCCATCTTTTTAAATTCTGAAACAGCCCCTATGTGAGTATGTAACCTCCCCCAATAATTGTCTTTAATTTTAACATTAGGGCCTACTGCGGTAGTAGGCCTACTCTGGGAAGTCAAAATACACCTTACTATTATATTGTTTAGATATAGAGCTACTTTTGAATGCATGTGTTTTGTATAGACGTGTCCTCCTCTCCTGTTTCAATCACTGGGGCTACGTTTTTTAATCAATAACCCTTTCAGTGCGTGAATCGACTTTAGACGTCAGAATCTGACGTCTATCTCTAGAGTAAGTAAGTGAGTAAAATGTCTGCTTTACTTCACTTTTCGCCCAGTATGGCCATTTAAGTGAAAATTCCTATTATTACAATGTCCCATATTGTATAGTTAAAGTGGTAAAGGAAAGACAAAGCTAATAAAAGCATGTTCGCACTAAATCTATCTCTAGAAGTCAGATTCCGACGTCTAAAGTCGATCACCGCACTGTAATGAAATATTTATAGTTACTACCCCTCCCTTTTTCTATTGTTTCCAGACGGACTAGATTTCACCCTGTTTTTCTGTTTTATTTTTAAGTTTAGTGATTTTTCAGTAGCCTTTGTTTCCAGACCAGGTGGGTCCTTATGCTGAATCTCAAAGATCTCTAATCAACTGATTTACTTCTTGAGTTTGGGATTATTTTTCCTCCAGTCTAAAATTGCATATGTGGTACTACTCAGCATATTTCGGCTGCGCGACGGCTATATGAGCTGACGTCAGTAGATGTATTCTAGGTTTATAGTATTACTTTTATTTAGGGATGTATGTAGGCCTATGTTAAAATTAAGAGTGCCATAAGTTTTTACTGTTTTTCCTTTTCACATATCCTAGTTGTATGTCCTTTGATATAATAGACAACTAAAGCATTTAGAGGTTTTAATTAGGTTTCTACGCTTTCCAGAGTGTCTTTTTTTGCTACACGGTGTAGAGCACAGTGTAGCTATTTTATCTCTGGTTTTGGTGCGGGAAACAGATGACAGACAATTGTCGGTTATTTTATTTTATGTGTACAAATAGTAAACTTTATAATCTATACTATGTACACTTTTAAATTGCTTTTGCTATTTTAAACAATGGATATTATTTTATTCTATAATTTTAATTCACTTATATGGTTGACAGGCATTGTAGAGGTCGTCTCGACCTGTTCCCGTCAACCAAAGTTAATACCATGTTCAAAAATGATAATAATAATTATAATGTACCATTTTTGCATGTTCTTAACTGGAAGTCAAATAAACATAAACATAAACACCCTGCATTATTAAACGTCTACCAGTGATGATTTTTTAATAATGGCCATAAACCCATCGCACTGACGCATGGGTATTCAAATGCAGCGGAAAGAGCTGACTAAGGCATTAATGATGATTTCAAATTGAAAAAAATTGTTTATGCGAAAATATTTCAGCGTTGTAAGGGTTTAAGTGCTAAACGCTTCAAACAAAAAAGCATTAAATTTGGCAGATTGACACTACCGACTTGAAGTTGTGGTTCGCGGTAGCGAGACACAACTTCAAGTCGGTGAAATTTTTTAATTTTTTTATTTTCTGGCGCTCTAAGGGTTAGCATACAATATAAGCAGCCACGTTACGCCTTATGATTTCGACTCCTATTACCCGCTATAGCCTATTATCTATATACTCCCAGCAAACAAGACATTCATCCTATCCTATATCAATGTTAGCACATCATTCACGACGTTACCCCAGCATTGGCCCAGCATTGGCCCATCATTGATTCACCATTGGCTCAGCATTGATTCACCATTGGCCCAGCATTGATTCACCATTGGCCCACTATTGGCCCACCATTGGCCCAGCATTGATTTACTGTTGGCCCAGCTTTGATTCAGCATTGGCCCAGCAATAATTCACCATTGGCCCATCATTAATTCACCATTGGCCCAGCAATAATTCACCATTGGCCCAGCATTGATTCACCATTGGCCCAGCATTGATTCACCATTGGGCCATCATTGGCCCACCATTGGGTAATCATTGATTCACCATTGGCCCAGCATTCACTCATCATCGGCCCAGCATTGACTCACCATCGGCCCAGCATTGACTCACCATCGGCCCCAGTATTCACTCATCATTGGCCCAGCATTAACTCATCATTGGCTCAGCATTGACTCATCATCGACCCATTATTGACACATCATTGGCTCAGTATTGACACACCATTGACACATCATTGATCCAGCATTGGCACATCATTGACACATCATTGACACATCATTGGCACATCATTGGCACATCACTGACACATCATTGGCACATCATTGGCACATCATTGGCCCAGCATTGACACATCATTGGCCTAGCATTGACACATCATTGACACATCATTGGCACATCATTGGCCCAGCATTGACACATCATTGGCACAGCATTGACACATCATTGACACATCATTGGCCCAGCATTGACACATCATTGACCCATTATTGTCACATCATTGGCCCAGCATTGACACATCATTGGCCCAGCATTGACACATCATTGGCCTAGCATTGACACATCCTTGGCCCAGCATTGACACATCATTGACCCATTATTGTCACATCATTGGCCCAGCATTGACACATCATTGGCCCAGCATTGACACATCATTGGCCTAGCATTGACACATCATTGGCCCAGCATTGACACATCATTGGCCTAGCATTGACACATCCTTGGCCCAGCATTGACACATCATTGGCCCAGCATTGACACATCATTGATTCACCATTGGCCGATCATTATTTCACCATTGGCCCAGCAATAATTCACCATTGGCCCAGCATTGATTCACCATTGGCCCAGCATTGATTCACCATTGGCCCAGCATTGATTCACCATTGGCCCATCATTGGCCCACCATTGGCCCATCATTGATTCACCATTGGCCCAGCATTCACTCATCATCGGCCGAGCATTGACTCACCATCGGCCCAGTATTCACTCATCATTGGCCCAGCATTAACTCATCATTGGCTCAGCATTGACTCATCATCGACCCATCATTGACACATCATTGGCTCAGTATTGACACATCATTGACACATCATTGACCCAGCATTGGCACATCATTGACACATCATTAACACATCATTGGCACTCCAATGGCACATCATTGGCCCATCATTGACACATCATTGACCTAGCATTGACATATCATTGACACATCATTGACACATCATTGGCCTAGCATTGACACATCATTGACACATCATTGGCACATCATTGACACATCATTGACCCATTATTGTCACATCATTGGCCCAGCATTGACACATCATTGGCACAGCATTGACACATCATTGGCACATCATTGGCCCAGCATTGACACACCATTGACCCATTATTGTCACATCATTGGCCCAGCATTGACACATCATTGGCCCAGCATTGACACATCATTGGCCTAGCATTGACACATCCTTGGCCCAGCATTGACACATCATTGACACATCATTGGCAAATTATTGGTCCAGCATTGACACATCATTGGCCTAGCATTGACACATCATTGACACATCATTGGCACATCATTGGCCCAGCATTGACACATCATTGGCCCAGCATTGACACATCATTGACACATCATTGGCACATCATTGGCCCAGCATTGACACATCATTGACCCAGCATTGACACATCATTGGCCCAGCATTGACACATCATTGACGCATGATTGACCCATCGTTGGCCCAGCATTGACACATAATTGACTCAGCATTGACACATCATTGGCCCAGCATTGACACATCATTGACTCATCATTGGCCCAGCATTGACACAGCATTGGCCCAGAATTGACACAATATTGACACATCTTCGACACATCATTGACCCATCATTGACAAATCACTGGCCCAGCATTGACACATCATTGGCTCAGCATTGACACAGCATTAACACATCATTGACACATCATTGGCCCAAAATTGACACATTATTGACACATCATTGACACATCATTGACACATCACTGGCCCAGCATTGACACATCACTGGCCCAGCATCGACACATCATTGACCCAGCATTGACACATCATTGGCCCAAAATTGACACATTATTGACACATCATTGACACATCATTGACACATCACTGGCCCAGCATTGACACATCACTGGCCCAGCATTGACACATCATTGTTCCAGCATTGACACATCATTGGTCCAGTATTTTTTTTACCCCTATAGCTTTTATATATATACTCCCAGCAAACATTCCTATATCTTATATGAATGTTAGCCTACAATTGACGACGTTACCCCGACATTGGCCCAGCCTTGGCCCAGCATTGATTCACCATTGGCCCAGCGTTGACCCACCATTTGCCCAGCATTGATACAGCATTGACTCACCATTAGCCCAGCATTGACTCGGTATTGACTCACCATTTGCATAGCATTGACTCACCATTTGCTCAGCATTGACCCGGTATTGACTCACCATTTGTATAGCATTGAGTCAACCATTTGCCCAGTGTTGACCCGGTATTGACTCACCATTTGCATAGCATTGAGTCAACCATTTGCTCAGCATTGACCCGGTATTGACTCACCATTTTCCCAGCATCGAGTCAACCATTTGCAAATCGTGATGTTTAAAGATCCATTTAAAACGATAATACATGGATAAAGATCCCGAGACAGTGCCAGTGCCATAATCTCCACACTAGCACGATACGAGGGACCTTTCTGCATTTTCTCGCACGATAAATACAAAAAATGAATTATGTAGACTTAAAACTATTTAAAAACAGCAGGATTTATTTGGAAATTGAAAGTTCCACCAGCGCCGTTCCATCACTGAGAAATGTTGACAGGAATCATCTGACATATTCCTACGCTGAGACACAGGTGCTGTGACGTTAAAATAAACAGTACATTTTGAAACTCCACTAAAAAATTTTAATTACAATATTTATTTTACATCTTTTGTGGGCAAATACAATACAGCTTCTGAAAAAATCATCATAGTGGCAGTACCGAACTACTTTGTTTGTTACATAAATTATTACAGATTTGATATGCCAGCGCGTGGCATGGAGTGCGAGTGAGGGATTATCCGGACTTGTACAGTAGGCCAGCCAATCACTGCCAGAGTGCGAGAATAATCGTCATTAGCCATGACAGGGTTAACCCTTGTATACCTTATGTAGTGGGCCTATGTATAATTTTTCAGAGAAGTTTCAAAATAAATAAACATGATAAAATGCCCCTGAATTTAAGTAAAGGACGTGGGTCGCCACGATTCGCCGAGCAAGCGTTGTGGGCCGACCCGCATGCGCAGCATAGTCAGTAATCTAAGCAGTGGCGTTTGTCACAAGATACATAATATTGATCAATTGGCTCAAGTATATTATTCTATCCCCTAATTTATTTAACAACTGAATGACGGCGGCGATCGGCTGATCATGTCATGTGACAGGCTGAACCAGTGTTTTATTGGTTGGGGGTAGAAAACCCTACTTGATTCGATAATTCAAGCAATACGACTCATCTGCTTCAATCAAATAAGTCAATTTGAGATATGTCTGTTTTTCTTAAATACTTTTTAAAAAACGTATTTTCAAGCTGCCATTACAGCGCTGAAATATTTTCATACAAACCACAGAGAGCAAAGGGATTTTTTCAATTTGAAATCATCATGAATGTATTAGGTAGCTACATGCTTCATTTGAATATCTATGCAATTATGGGTCTACATCAATTAATTTTCAGGAATTCTTTCAGTGCGGGAGTCGCCTTTTGAAGTTAGATTCAACTCCGGGTTAATACATGTTAATCTGTGTCAATAAGCAATATTTAGTGAGCAAGGAATGCTAATATATTCGGTTAATAATCGCGCTGTTAAAGCTGTGATACATGACAAGTAGGCACAGCTATAGACTATTCAATTTAAATCTTCAGTCACTTGAGTGGTGTCTCGCTACCGCGATGCACAACTTAAATTGACTGAAAATGTATGTGATGTGAGAAATTGAAGTCCTAACATGTATCAGTGCTTAAAAATTTAAAACATATATTACTTTTCACAACTGGTTATACAATGCTAATCAAACACAAAATATACTAGGGGTTCGACCACAGATTGGCTACTGTTGTCGACATCAGAACTCTAGCGAATAATATTTCGGTAGATATTATACTTTATTTCGTGACCAGATGATTCAGAATCACTTTGGAAATGTTTCAAAAACAACCACTTATTTCTACACTGCGTGATATTTGCGTCATCCATTGTAAACCATATCGTTGAAGAATATTGGCCAAGAAAAAGTATGTAAATTAAGAAGAAAAAATGAACGCATAATAATGCGCCAAGCAACTAGCCAACCAACCAACCAACCAACCAACCAACCAACCAACCAACCAACCAACCAACCAACCAACCAACCAACCAACCAACCAACCAACCAACCAACCAACCAACCAACCAGCCAACCAACCAACCAGCTAGGCAGTCAGCCGGAACCCGATTTGGCCTATAGTCGATTTTATTTATTTTTAACTCTTACAGCGCGGGGATAAACTTTAGTCGTCAGAATCTGACGTCTGTAGACGTCAGATTGTGACGACTAAAGTCGATCCCCGCACACATTTCTGATGGTGGTAGACCCATAACAGAGGTATTCAAATAAATCGGAAAAAGCTAACTAAGACATTTTGTGATGATTTCAAATTGAAAAATCCCTTTGGTTGCGATGTGTTTTACAAATGAATTCAGCGCTTTAAGGGTAATCTGTTTTAGTAGTCGATAAAATATCTGATATTGGGAATGAAATGTGTGTTTAGAAATCAAGATTTGCAAATATTCGGGTATCAAATAAAACAAATATGAGTAATTTTCACCCACTTGAAGTTGTGGGTGAAAATTTAGGGCCCTATTGACTTGCAAAATTTACAATTTTTGTATAAATTTGTATAATTCTTGTTTTACAAATTACAATGATCTTGTATATATTTCACTAACTGTTTTTGTCGCGAAAAACAGTTAAGGAAGCTTAAAAACGACACCTGTACTGAAAGGGTTGAATATACTCTAAATACAGGACGTTATTTGAGCGTGCAGTGGGGCGAACGTCATTCCACGCTTGCCTGACGCTTGGCGGCGGCTTGTGTAAGTTGGGCTACTTTAAGAGAATAGTGAACAATGTTGTGCTGAAGCTGGCAGCTGTTTTTGAAGTTGGCCAAACATTATCTCAGCATTGTAAATAACAAAGCAGATTTCAAGCCGTGCGAAAAATAAAAAATCAATACATTGAAAAGTGGGTCTCTCTCTTTCTCCCTGTATTTTGTAGGCCTATAGCCTATGTCAGTCTGTCTCTATCTGTGATGTGTCAAAGTGTAGAGTAGTGGACGGACTGTGAATCAACCTGAACACGGCAGGTAGAAGAGTTAGGGACATTGATTAGAAGTGATTGAGAATAAATCATCAGAAGATGACGTGTGAGGATCAAGATGTCAAGGTGGGAAAGTCAAGGAAAAAGAAAGAAATTCGATAGATTGGTCGGTGGGCACCTTATATTCGGACCTACGAATCTATCGAAGTTGAGTTCTTTCCTCGACTTAAACTGCAGGAAATATTTATAAAAGTTGTAAGATTGGATATGGGGAACCTAAATTTTATTGTCACGCCATGCGACATTAACCGTGTAGTTTCATGGTGAAACCCGTATTGTGCCCGACCTGTGTCGTATTGTGTCACAAATAACAGTAGATTCGTAGATTTGAATATACTGGCTTAACAATAAATAGACTGACGTCACCGCTGTATTTTAATAACTGCTAAAACTAGATTGCCTTTAATAATGCTAACATATGTCGGTTTTTCTTGTCGTGACCCGGAGTTGGGATAATGTTGAGCAGCTGTCGTAATTTAGTTCTTTCTGTGACTTAAAATACACAGAATATCCACTGGGTACACGACGTTGTTGCGACATTGAATCAACGTCATTGACGTTGATTCAACGTCGGAACAACGTCGTGTGCCCAATGGGTAGGTAGACCTACATTCATATGTTCCAAGATTTTCTATAGGAAATCTCATTTTTTATAGCTAGCAACAGTTAAATTAATCATGCTGTTTTAAAGTTAAATCCATATATTGTGCCTGACGTGGACAATATCATAAATAATAACAGTAGATTCGTAGATCCGAATCTACTGACGTCACAGGTGTATTTTATAACTGGTACTGTCGCGTAGGCCTACACGTATATGCCTATGTCAATAACTTCTGTTTTTTGTTATTCGTGATGGGATCCAAGCGGAATGCCGACAAGTAGACCTGACCAGATAGAGTATGTACGGTGTGAATTGCCCAGCAAACGCGACACATCTAGATCCAATGTTTGACCAATGTTGGTCCACCGTCTACGACGTTGGCCCAACATTGGTCAAACATTGGATAGATGTGTCATGTTTGCTGGGCATGGTTTCTGTGTACACGACTTGCAGATAATTTGAACAATATTAACCCTTTTTTAGTGCGGGACGCACCATTTGATATCTGGGGGGGGGGGGCCTAGAAAAAATTGAAAAAAAATAGTTTGTCGCCACAAAAGTCAGAAAAAAAAAGTTTGTTGAAAATGTGGGCAGGAAAAAAAAGTTTGTTGTCGAAA